>JAJIBD010000497.1:0-82500 GCA_021461705.1 Cryptotis parvus
TACATAAAACAACTGCTAAGAGACCTCAAAGAAGACATTAACTGTAGCACAATAATAGTTGGAGACTTCAACACTGCTCTATCAACGATGGATAGATCAACAAGACTGAAACTCACCAAGGAAATATTGGCCCTGAAGGAAGAAATGGAAGAAAGAGAGCTAGTAGATATATACAGGGCTTTTCATGCCAAAAAAGCTGAATACACATTTTCTCTAGTGCACATGGAACATTCTCCAAGATAGACCACATGCTAAGCCACAAAGCATACCTCAATAAAATTAAAAAAGATAGAAATTGTGTCAGCTATCTTTTCAGACCATGATGCACTGAAAATGGAAGTTAACCGTACACAGAAACAGGGAGTCAAACCAAACACCTGGAAACTGAACAGCTCACTCCTGAACAACAAATGGGTCATAGAAGAAATCAAACAGGAAATCCAAAGATTTCTGGAAACAAATGAAAATGAAGACACCAACTATAAGAACTTGTGGGACACGGCAAAAGCCGTGTTAAGAGGGAAATTTATAGCTCTGCAAGCATTCATCAGGAAACAAGAAAGGGCCCACATAAATAACCTGACTACACAGCTGAAGACATTAGAGAAAGACCAACAAAAGGAGCCCAACCCAGGCAGAAAAAAAGGAAATAATAAAACTTAGAGAGGAAATCAATGAGCTGGAAACCAAAAAAACAATCCAAAAGATTAATGAAACCAAGAGCTGGTTTTTTGAAAAAATAAACAAGATTGACAAACCATTGGCAAGACTTGTAAGGACAGGGAAAGAGAGAACCCAAATAAACAGAATCAGAAATAAAAAGGGTGACATCACAACAGAAACCACAGAAATCCAAAAGATCATCAGAGATTACTTTGAGAGCCTGTATGCCGTGAAACATGAGAATCTAGAAGAAATGGATCAATTCCTGCAGTCCTATAACCTCCCACGGCTGAAACAAGAAGACCTCCAATACCTGAATAAGCCTATCACCATTGAGGAAATAGAAACAGTAATTAAAAGACTTCCCAAACACAAAAGCCCAGGTCCAGACGGATTCCCTAGTGAACTCTACCAAACCTTTAAGGAGGACCTACTTCCAGTCCTGTTCAAGCTCTTCCAGGAAATAGAAGAAACAGAAACACTCCCAAACAGCTTCTACGAGGCACATATCACCCTGATACCCAAAGCAGGGAGAGACAACACAAAGAAAGAAAACTACAGACCAATATCCCTGATGAACACGGATGCTAAGATCTTCAACAAAATACTAGCAAACAGAATCCAAAGACTCATCAAGAAGATTATACATCATGACCAAGTAGGATTCATCCCGGGTATGCAAGGATGGTTCAACATTCGCAAGTCAATCAACATAATACATCATATCAATAAGAGAAAAAATAAAAACCATATGATCCTATCAATAGACGCAGAGAAAGCATTTGACAAGATCCAGCACCCGTTCATGATTAAAACCCTCCAGAAAATGGGAATTGAAGGGACTTTCCTCAAGATAGTTACAGCCATCTACCAAAAGCCCACAGCGAGCATCATTCTCAATGGGGGAAAAGTTGAAAGCCTTCCCCTGAGATCAGGGACAAGACAAGGTTGCCCACTCTCACCTCTTTTATTCAATATAGTACTGGAAGTACTTGCGATAGCAATCAGAGAAGAAAAGGACATCAAGGGCATCCAGATAGGCAAGGAAGAAGTCAAGCTATCATTATTTGCAGATGACATGATATTATACCTAGAGAACCCTAAACTCTCTACCAAAAAACTCCTAGAAACAATAGACGCATATAGTAGAGTGGCAGGATACAAAATCAACACCCAAAAGTCGGTGGCTTTCCTATATACAAATAACGAAAGAGAAGAAAGGGATATTAAGGAAACAATTCCATTCACAATTGTGCCACAGAAAATCAAATACCTAGGAATCAACTTACCCAAGTGTGTAAAGGACCTGTACAAAATAAAACTACAAGACACTGCTCCAAGAGATAAAAGAGGACACAAGGAAATGGAAACACATTCCCTGCTCATGGATGGGGAGAATCAACATTGTCAAAATGGTAATACTCCCTAGAGCTCTATACAGATTCAATGCAGTCCCTATGAGGATACCCATGACATTCTTCAAAGAAATTGACCAAACAATCTTGAAATTTGTATGGAACGATAAACCCCCAAGGATAGCTAAAGCAATCCTCGGGAAAAAGAAGATGGGAGGCATCACCTTACCCAACTTCAAACTGTACTATAAGGCAGTAGTAATTAAAACAGCATGGTATTGGAATAAAAACAGACCCGTGGACCTATGGAATAGAATTGAGTATCCTGACACCCAACCTCAAACACATGATCATTTAATCTTTGATAAAGGTGCAACGAGTCTAAAATGGAGTAAGGAAAGCCTCTTCAATAAGTGGTGTTGGGAAAACTGGGCAGCGACATGTAAAAAAATGAATTTGGACCTGTGTCTAACACCATGCACAAAAATCAGATCAAAGTGGATTAAAGATCTCAATATCAGACTTGAATCCATAAAGTACATTGAAGAAAATATAGGAAAAACCCTCCATAACATTGAAGCTAAAGGCATCTTCAAAGATGAAACATCTCTAACAAAGCAACTAGAAGAAAAGATAAATATATGGGACTACATGAAACTAAAAAGCTTCTGCACCTCAAAATAAACAGTGACTAAGATACAAAAGCAGTCCACAGAATGGGAAAGAATATTCACCCAATACTCATCTGCTAAGGGGTTAATATCCAGGATATATCAGGCACTGGTAGAACTTTACAAGAAGAAAACAAACAACCCCATCAAAAAATGGGGAGAAGAAATGAACAGAAACTTCAGCAAGGAAGAAATTCGAATGGCCAAAAAACAATTGAAAAAATGCTCATCATCACTAATCATCAGAGAGATGCAAATCAAAACAACAATGAGATACCATTTTACACCACAGAGACTGGCACATATTCAAAAGAACAAGAACAACAAGTGCTGGCGTGGGTGTGGGGAAAAGGGGACACTCATCCATTGTTGGTGGGAATGCCGGCTGGTACAGCCTTTCTGGAAAACAATATGGACATTCCTCCAAAGACTAGAAATTGAACTCCCATTTGACCCAGCCATACCACTCCTGGGAATCTACTCTGGGAAACCAAAAATACGCAGCGGAAACACCATCCCTACTTTTATGTTCATAGCAGCATTATTCACAATAGCCAGAATCTGGAAGCAACCCGAAAGTGCCCGAAAATAGATGACTGGATAAAAAGCTTTGGTACATCTACACAATGGAATACTATGCAGCTGTTAGGAAAAATGAAGTTATAAAATTTGCCTACAAATGGATGGACATGGAGAAGATTATGTTGAGCGAAATTAGCCAGAAGGAGAGAGACAGTTACAGAATGACTGCATTTATCTGCATAACATAAATATATAGGTACATATTATGATACCAATATCCAAGGTCAAGTGAAACATACATCAGGAGGTCCTGTCAAATGTGGAAATTATCACAAACGTGTGGGAGTCAGAGGCTAGGTAAGACAGAAAATGTAACAGTGTGCTAACAATTGTGAGGGTACTCGTGCCAACCTGGAACTGAGCATTAAATGGAGGCAGGAGGATACACATGACAACCCTTTAATGTATGTTCTGTAATCCATAGTCTGGAGAGGGAAGGAAAAGAGAAAGATAGAGAAATGGAAAGAAATAAAGAACCTGCCATGGAGGAGGGCTGGGGGAGGGGGAGGGAACCGGGGACGTTGGTGGTGGGAGATGGGCACTGGTGGCGGGATGGGTGCTGCTACACTGTATGACCAAAACCCAAATATGAACTTTTTAATTGTATATCTTTGTAATTGTAAAAATTAAAAAATTAAAAAAAAAAAAAAAAAAAGAAATAGTTCCAGAGGCCCCATTCACTCTCAATGGAACAGACATCTCTGAATGCAGCAGTTATGCGTACCTAGGTCAAGAATTCAACATGATGAATGACCTAAAACCTGAGCTGCGCAGGTGGAAGAGAGCAGCATGTATTGCCTTCAAGAGCATGGAAGCAATAGCTAGAAGGACAAAGAACCTCCAGCTCTGGGCACATCTCTTCAACTCCACTGTTCTCCCTGCATTAACATATGCCTCAAAGACCTGGTCCCTATGAAAGCAGGATAACAATGCTATTTGTGTCTCCAAAAGAGGAATCAAAAGAGCTATGCTTCGAATATCATGCCTCACTCAAGTGAGAGAAGGAATCTGGTGTTCCGACTTCTATCGACAATCCAGTTAGGGATGCTGTCTCATTTGCCAGGGCGTCAAAAATCAGATGTGCTGGACATGTAATGCGATTTGGAGATGACCGCTAGACTAGAGTTGTTACCGACTGGATCCCACAGGATGTAAAATGGTCACATGGCTGCCCATCTACAAGGTGGTCAGACTTCTTTGTCAAGACCCTAAATGAACAGTTTCAAGCTCTTCATGTTCCTGGAGCAAGCAGATGCCATTGGGCTACACTGGCACCTAACAGGGTTAAATGGAAACGTTACTGGCGCCCGCTCAAACAAATCGATGAACAATGGGTTGTCAAGTGATCAAATGATTTTATATATAAAACACAAATATATATAAATACATAATATATATTTGTGTTTTATATACATATATATCTTTATATATGATATATATTTATATTATATATGCTTATGGCATTGACTGGAGATAAGTGCAAGAGACAAATACCACACTATACCCCAAATCTCCTTTATCCTGTCATTCTGGTCTCTTCCATCCCCGCACCCTTCCCCTACTTATAGAGATCTCTGGGTGCATGTTACTGGTTTTGTAAAGTAATATGCGAAGGCAACTTTGTCTACTTGAACTCACTTGAGAGTCATTCTTCCCACTCCCTCTGTAAGAGTAAATTCCTGAATAGTGTTTGTAAGACAAAAATAGTCATGCAGAGGAGGAAATGAAATTTGAATTGGTTTGTGAAAGATGAATATGATTTTGCCAGTTAGAGAGTTTGGTAAAGGACGTAACTAGACAAAGAGGCCAGCACAAACTATGTGACATAAAAGAAAGGCCTTGGCTAGGGCATGATGAGAGGAAAGGCTAGGTAAGGACAATGGGCTAAATCTCAGAAATATCAAGGGCTTGACAAATGCTAAAGAATTTGAATGTGAGCTTGTAGGCAAGGAAGAGGGTAGGAAAGTTGAGGGTAACTAGCAACCACAGCAATACTAAGTGCTGGAACAGAAAAAGTGCTCTCTAATGCCTGCCAAGTGAAGGTTTTCCTATTTGTGACTCAAATTTGATTTGATATCTGCTTAGTCTGTGGACAGAACTCTTATAATATTGATCTTGACTGGATTTTAATGTGAACTGAATACTCAGAATACCTTTTACCAAAATAGGTCTCGATTTTTCTCAATTACTTTTTTTAACCTGGTGGTAAAATTTTTGTTTCTCATGCCTGTTTCCACTTTATACCTGTAGCAGTTGAGGTTAATTTCTGAATATTCTATTTTAATGGAATGGTCCCTGGAGATTCTAGAATTAATGCTCCGGAGGTCCATAGCCAAGCAATGACGTTGCACTTGATTTTTTGTCTTCAACGTTTTTGTCGAGGTTAACCGGTCTTCTGTGGACCTCTGTGGAATCTCTCAACCACCTTCTTGTTGTGAAGGTTGTGAAGCATCAATCTGATTTTAGGAAGTTGCCTGCCCATTGGAGATGCTCCAGTTTTCGTGAACAACTAATTAGGCAGTTACTTAATTACATTTAATTTACTCTCATGCTTTCTTTCAACTGGCTCACTAATGAACTTCCTCTGTGACATCACAATGTTTTAACTGATAAAATATGTCTTCCCTTTGGGAATCAAATGCTGCTTGAAATTAATGAGTCTCCTTTATAGCAACTACTTTCGAATTTTGTCAGCTCTGTCTCTAAGAAATATTTAGACTTGCCTGCCTCTTGACAGAACAGAGATCTTAGTTCTTTGACAAGTTGCATAAAACTGTTCAGGGAGAGTAATCCAATCAATATATCTGTGTTTCCCTCGACCCACCTCCCCACCAAGGAATGGGAGGCATGGGAAAAGTGAAATGCTTTCTAAAAGCTATAAAATAGAATCTTATAATTTAATGAACTCTTGAGAAACTGAAAATAAAATATCTGTCTGAAATATTCAGCATCCTTATAACTTGTTCTTTGTTTCCCAGAATTGATCTACGTATGTAAATTTTGATATTCCCATCATTTTCCATTTTTTAATAATGATGCCATCCTATTTTTAAAAGAACAACACCAAATTCTATTTTAAAATATCTGAGATAGTAAAAATTGAAGTTGTAATAGTTGAACAGGATGGTGGAGCATGTACAAATTTCTACCAAATTCCCATTTCCATCCTCACTCTATAGTGATCTGCCCCAGCACCCAGCAACTGCAGCATCTGAGGATTTCATGTGAAAATTCTTTTCTCTGTTATATCTTTTCATTCTGATATTTGCTTAGAAAGCGTAGCTTATATGAAAAGGGTGTTGTAAAGAAACATTTTATTTATTTCTTTTGGTTTTGAGACCACACCCAACAGTGCTCAGGGTTTACTTCCAGCTCTCTGTTCAGGGATCACTCCTAGCAGTGCTTTGGGGAATCATGTAGGGTGCTGAGGATTGAACCCTGGTAAGTCACATGCAAGGCAAGCACTTTATCCACTGTGCTATCTCTCTGGCTCCATAAAATTATTTTAAGAATGATCTGTTTTTAATAACAAACTACTCTAGACTTGAATTCTCTTGATTGCTTTTGACAGTGGTATGATTTCTTTAGGGTACTATAAAAATACTATAGTGCAGTGGTTCTCAGAAGCATCTTTCCTAAGGGATTTCTATTCCTATTATTCTTGTATTATATTCACTATCACTATCACTATCTTCCCATTGATCATCTATTTGCTAGAGCGGGCACCAGTAATAGCTCCATATGTCCTGTTTCATGCTAGGAGAACCCGAAGGCATCCATTTGCTCCAGGAACATAAAGAGCCTCAAACCATTATATTAGGTCAAGGGAATGACTTTATATAAATGTTACTGGTATTTGGCATATCAAATACTACATGAGCAGCTTGCCAGGCTTGCCGCGCTGGGTGGCATACTGTTGTAGTCACCTCTAAATAAAGCATTTATTGATGAAACGCACAGCCACACGAGCAGGGCTGTGATAGTCTGGGTGGAGTTGTGACGAGAGGGAAGTTCGGATGTGTGGAAAATAGCAGGCCCCATGGAGTAGGGGGGTGTTGTCTGGCTTGTTGTGAGGCTCTGCTGGGGTGACAGGCCAGGGCTAGAACCTGCCATGCCTCCCGGGCGCCTCATGAGTGGCTGAACACAGGGAGAGCAAGTAGCAGCTCTGCCCCATGTCTGAGAGTCTCTGGTTCAGCATACCTGGGCCGGATTGGAAAAAAATACTGCTGCAGGGTGGGTGTCGATGATCCAGGCTGTGATAGTCTGGTCTGCTGGGTGGAGTTGTGATGAGAGGGAAGTCCAGATGTGGAAAATGGACTTACAGCATTTCTAAATGCACTGACTTACAGCATTTCTAAAAATACCCCCAGCTATCCATTATATTATTATTATTATTATTATTATTATTATTATTGCCAAGGGGATAGGATATTCTTTTACTTTAGCACTAATTAATGCTTTAATATCAATATTGGGGAAGATAGTAGCACAAAATCTTCTAAATAGCCTAAAAATCACATTCAAATACCAATCAACTTTGGGCTCTTTTTAGCTTAATTCTAGGCCATTCACTGAACCCCAAATACTAAACTTTTAAATCATTCATATTTAAAACTCTCAGAAAAGGAAATATTATATTAATGACATTAAATAATGATAGCTTTCTATGCTTTTTTTCATGTTTTAATATTATTGTGAAAATGACTTACACATGATTATGTATGTTTTTAGAATACAGCCTTACACCTCTTTCAAACTTATGTTGCCAGACCAAGCACACCACAGACCATTAGACTAATGATTTTCAAAGATCAGTACAGAAACTTGTGCTGATCCACAGATATAAAAAGTTGACAACCATTGCATTTGACCCTCCACTATTTTAACCTTTCTCCTATTTACTTTTGTTAATCAGTTCTTCAGTCAGTGTCAAATTTCACTTGGTTTTGCTTTTTCCTCCCTTTACTTCTTTATGTACCAGAGGAGTGATAGTATCCAGCATTTGTCTATCTCTCCTTTTGACTCATTTTGTAAAGTTTCTCCAGTTCTGGTGATGTATTTAAAGGAAAAATATCATCTTTCCTAATCACACAGTAGTACTCCATTGTGTATATATACCACATCTTCCTTATCCATTCATTTGTCATTGGGCACTTGGTTTGTAGACAGTTGAATATGTATATAGTACTACAATCAATGAACAATGCATATAAATATATATTTTGGATTAGTGTATTATGTTCTTCAGAGAGAAACTGGGAATGAAACTTCTGGTCTATATTGAATATTTTAAGAAATTCCCGTACTTCCCACAGATGTTGAACCAATTTACATGTCTATAGAGAAGATATGATGGTTCTTGATGCCTAAACAACCTTTGGTTTGTTTTTATTATTTTTGGTATCATATCATTCTTACAGATGTGAGGTAATAATTAATTGTTCTGTATTTTTTAAAATGTGCTTTTGGCCATCTAAGTATGACTTTGTTATCTTTTTAGTTTAGTTTTATTTTTGGCCACACACAGCAGCGCTAAGGGCTTACTCCTTGCTCTACACTCAGTAATCACTCCTGGTGGTACAAGGTGACCATATGGGATGCCAAGAATTGGCATGAAAGGCAAGTGCCTTATCAGTTGTATTATCTCTCTAGCCCAGGTATGCTGATCCAGAGACAGACATGGAGCAGAGCTGCTACTGGCTCTCTCTGTGCCCAGCTGCTCATGAGGTGCCCGGGAGGGATGGCAGTTTCTAGCCCTGGCCTGCCACCCCAGCAGAGCCTCACAACAAGCCAGATGACCCCTCACTCCATAAGGACCTCCATTTTCCACATCCGGACTTCACCCTCGTCAGAACTCCACCCAGCAGACCATCCTATCACAGCCCAGCTCACACGGCCGCAAGTGGCGCGCGGTTCATCAATAAATGCTGGATTTTGAGATGACTGCAAGAGTATGCTACCCAGACGGCAGAGCCTGGCAAGCTACCCATGTCGTATTTGATATGCCAGATACCAGTAACAATTATAGACCTCATTCCCATGACCTGATGGAATGGTTTGAGGCTCTTTATGTTCCTGGTGCAAGCAGGTGCCCTTGGGCTCTACTTGCATGAGACAGGTCATATGGAGATGTTACTGGTGCCCGCTTGAGCAAATGGATGATGAACGGGAAGACAGTGATACAGTGATCTCTCCAACTCCCCTTCCTTGGTATCTTTTAAGCTCCTTTCTCCTTATTTTGACAGATTTGCTTGTTCTTTTGTTGCATTATATGCCTTCTGTATGTATCTTTAATATTAACTCTTTGTCAGAGGTGTGATATATGACGATTTTCTCTCCCTCAGTAACATTACTTTTATTTTGAAAGTTTTTTTCTTTATGTGAAGCAGTTCAGTTTGATTTAATCTCATTTGTTCATTTATATTTGTTTCCTTGCTCTTGAAATGGAATCCTTGAAGACATCACTTAATCTAATATTACAAAATATTTTTCAAGATTTCCTCCAGGTATTTTATGGTTTCTGATATAATGTCTAAGACTTAAATCCATCTTGAGTTCACTTTTGTGCATGATATAGGATAGTGATTTAGTCTTATTATTATTTTTGCCTATGGCTATTGAGTTTTCCCAGTGCTATTTATTGAAGAAACTTTCTGTTCTCCATTGTGTGCTTTTTCTTTACTCATTTGAAATTAACTGCCCACATATCTGAGGCTTTTAAATTCTATTTCATTTATTTGGATGTAAGCTTTAATTTCAATACCACACTGTTTTGATTATTATAGATTTATAAATAGTTTGAAGTCATGGAGTCTGCTGAGTCCCGCCTTCTTTATTTTGCACCATGCAAATTTTACTGATTTAAAAGTGCTTTTGTTTTAGAATTTTTGGCTTATACTTGTTTATCTCCCCACGAAAAAATATCTGCCACTCTTTTTGCCAATTACATTAAATTTGTAAAATGCTTTGAGTAGGGTTGTCATTTTAACAGTTTTAATTTTTCTAATCTATGAGTCCAGATTAGCCAAGCAGCACTAATGCTTACTGACTTCGACCAAGAATGTGGAAAGATAGGTCTACAGCTGAATCTCAACAAAACTAAGTTCATGAAAAATGAACTAGTTCCAGAGGCCCCGTTCACTCTCAACGGAATAAACATCTCTGAATGCAGCAATTATGTGTACCTAGGTCGAGAAGTCAACAAGATGAACGACCTAAAACCTGAGCTGTGCAGGAGGAAGAAAGCAGTATGGAATGCCTTCAAAAGCATTGAAGAAATAGCTAAAAGGACAAAGAATCTCCTGCTCTGGGCACATCTCTTTGACAACACTGTTCTCCCTGCATTAACATACACCTCAGAGTATTAACATTCCTGGGCCCTACGAAAGCAGGATGAGAATGCTATTCTGCTCTCCCAAAGAGGAATCAAAAGAGCTATGCTTGGAATATCACGCCTCACTCAAGTGAGAGAAGGAATCCGGAGCTCCGACCTCCATCGCTGTTCCAGAGTCAGAGATGCTGTCTTGTTTGCCAAGGAGTTGAAAATCAGATGGGCTGGACATGTAATACGATTTGGAGATGACCACTGGAGCCGTTACTGACTGGATCCCATGGGACATTAAAAGATCACGTACTGCCCACCTACATGATGGTCAGACTTCTTCATCAAGACCCTGAATGAACGGTTTGAGGATCTTCGTATTCCTGAAGCAAGCAGATGCCATTGGGCTACACTGGCATGTGACAGGGTCAAATGGAAATGTTACTGGGGTCCACTTGAGCAAATCGATGAATAATGGGATGTCAAGTGATCAAGTGATCAAGTGGTGAGTCTAGAATAATTTCCCAGTCTTCAATTTCATTTAGTAACTTAAAATTTCAGCATATAAAACTTTACCTCCTTTGTTAAGTTGATTCTTAGTGGTTTAATGATTTTTGATTTGATAATTAAATGCCATTTTCCATTCCAGTTGTTTTCACATAGAAATAAAACATATTTGGTGGCAGGAAATTGACACCAGTGTGGGATTGGTGCTATAACATTGTATGTCTAAAACTCAACTATGAATAATTTTTTTAAATTGTGGTTCTTTAATTAAATAAATAGAACATAATTTTACATAGTAACAAGATTGATTAAATTCTTTACTACCACTTTACTGTATTGGTCTATTATCTCTAATAGTTTTTTAAGTGAGTCATTAGAGTTTCTATCAATTTTATCTTATCATCTGCAAATAGTGGTCATTTTGTTTCAATTCCAGTTTGAAACACTTTATTTTTTTTTCTTGCCCATTGCTATGGCTAGAAGTTCCAATATTAGGTTAAATAGTAATAGTGAGAGTGAACATTCACATTATCTGCCTGATTTTAGAGGAAAAACTTTCATTTTTTAAAAAATCATTGAGAATGGCATTCAATGTGAGTTTACTGCATATGACTTTATTACATTGAGGAATATTCCTCAATTTCATTTTGTTTCAGTTTTGTCATAATTGGCTCTTTTTTTCTCTATGTCTTGAGATGATCACATGATTTCCACCATTTATAGTAGTGGCATATTACATTAATTGATTTGCACATATCCTTGCATCCCTGGACTATATCACTTAGTATGATAAGTGATTATATTAATATATCCAATTTGGTTCATTAATATTTTGCCAAGGTCTTTATATCTGTGTTTATCAAGGATCCTGGTTTATGCTTGTGATAGCTCTACTTTTGGCATTAGATTGAACTCAAAATATCTTTTGAAGAATTTTCTTACCTTCAACTTTTTTGAAGAACATGAAAGAGAGAGGAAATATGTTATCTTTGAAGGGTTGGTAAAATTCACTAGGAAAACCAGATAAGCCTAGACTTTCCTTTTGAAGAAAACTTGTGATTCTTGTTTCAATTTCTTTGTTTTCAGCAGACTGTTTAGCGTTCCCTATTTACTCCTGATTTAGTTTTGGAAAGTTGTAAGGTTAAGAATTTGTCCATTAATTTTAGGTTTTCCAACTTACTGGCATAAAGCTATTAATATTAATCTCTCAGGATCTTTAGATTCTGTGCTATTGGTTGTAAATTTTCAACTTTGACTTCTGTTTCTGTTTATTAGGATTTTCTCTTTTTTTCTTACTGACTGTTTTGAGGGTTTGTCAATTTTGTTTGTCCTTTCAAAGAACAAGTTCTTGGTTTCATTTGTCTCTTGTGCAGTTTTTCTGTATTTTATTACATGTATCTCCTCCTTAACTTTTTATTTCCTTCCTACTGACTTTCTTCCTACTCTCTCCATTAAAAGAAAATAATTATTGAGCTGGAGAGATAATACAGAGAAAAGGCATTTGCCATGCATTCAGTTGGTCCTAGTAGTCCCTAGCACCACATATGATCCCTGAGCACCTCTAGGAGAGACTCTTGAGCACAGGACCAGAAAACCTAGAAGTAACCCCTGAGAACAATCAGATACAACCTCAGAACAAAAACAAAAATGTAAACAATCATTGTTTTGTGTGTTTTTATTCATTTTTTTTGCATCTTTTTCATAGATATTCTCCATTGGTCAACAAGTAAAGTAAAAATATTTTGATTTCCCTTGGGATTTTAATTTCATCTCCCAATTTTTATTTGAGAAGTAGCTTTATCCTATA
Source organism: Cryptotis parvus (assembly GCA_021461705.1). NCBI lineage: Eukaryota > Metazoa > Chordata > Mammalia > Eulipotyphla > Soricidae > Cryptotis > Cryptotis parvus. The sequence goes on from JAJIBD010000497.1 coordinate 12,907, forward strand.
AGGACTCAGTCCCTGGATCTGGAGATTTCAAATGTCAGAGTATATGCCTAGGATGTGTGACACCCTGAGTTCGATCTCCTGGAAACCAGGCCTAAACATATTCCAGGTGTGGTCTCTATAAGAAAAGAAAAGGAAGAAAAGAAGAAAAGAAGGATGGACTCATCCCTCAGGGGACAATTTTACCTAAAGATTAGTCATTTATATACCCAGTTTTATGAATTACTTATTCCTGTATAGGATCTATAATATTTTCCTTTTAAATCAATATAAAAGGGATTAATTATAAGATAACAATTTGCAAAATCATAAGTTTGATGTGATATTTTAATTAAAGACAGCAATGAAAATACTCCTGATTTAGTTTTGATCTCACTCAATAGTTCATATTCCCCTATTTGGGAAATATCATTACAAGAAATGGTTTGCTTTGCATTCTGACTTTGAATACGAACTTAGGGTTTCATGCAATTATCCACAATCAACCAGAGGAGAGAGAGAGAAGGGCAATAAACAAGGAGGTTATTAGGAACCTATAGACTCCAGGATAAATTTACTAAAATCTAAACTGTTTGTAGTATAAATATATCTGATTATATTTTTATTTAATTTATACCCAAGTTTTGAGTAATGAAGTTTGATGTCAATTGCATAAAAGATGACTATTCACAAGGCATCATTTTTTGAAGTTTTCTTATTAGTTTTAGTAATTCATTCTTAGTAGCAATGCATTTCCCCCCAATATTTTATTATACCACCGTGAGATATACAATTACAAACATCTTCATATTTGGGTTTCAGTCATACAGTGTTTCAGCACCTATCCCCCATCAGTGCCCATTTCCCACCACCAATGTCCCCAATTCCCCCTTCCCTAGCCTGCCTCTATGGCAAGTTCTTTTTTTTCATTACACATTATACCACCATGAGATTACAACGTTGCTCATGTTCAGAGGTTTCGGTCACATACTGTTCCAGCACCCCGCCCTCCACCAGTGCCCATTTCCCACCGCCAATGTTCCCAATTCCCTCCCCCTCCCATAGCCTGCCTAAATGGCAGGTTCTTTATCTCTTTTCTCTCTCCCTCTCTCTCTTTTCCTTCTCTTACACATTGTGGGTTGCACTACATACCCTTAGAAACCATCATGTACATTTTTTTTTGCCTGTATTTAATATTCAGTTCTATGTTGGTATCAGCCCTTTCGACATTTATTCACACACGTTCCCTTCTCTGTCTTACCTAACCTCCTGACTCCCACACGTTTGCAGTAATTTCCACTTTTGGTAAGACCACCTGATATATTTATGTCATGCAAATAAATGCAGTCATTCTATATCTCTCTTTACTTCTGAATAATTTCACTCAACATGATCCTTTCCATGTCCATCCATTTATAGGCAAATTTCATAACTTCATTTTGCCTAACAGCTGCTTAGTATTACATTATGTAGATGTACCACAGTTTCTTTATCCAGTCATCAGTTCTCGGGCATACTGGTTGTTTCCATCCAGGTTCTGGCTATTGTGAATAGTGCTGCTATGAAATTAAAAGTGCGGATTGTGTTTCCGCTGTGTGTTTTTGGCTTCCCAGGTATATTCCCAGGAGTGGTATGGCTGGGTCAAATGGGAACTCAATTTCTAGTCTTTGGAGGAATGTTCATATTGTTTTCCAGAAAGGTTATACAAGACGACATTCCCACCAACAATGTATGAGAGTCCTCTTTTCCCGCATCCACGCCAGCACTTGTTGCTTTTACCCTTTTGGATATGGGCCAGTCTCTGTGGTGTGAGGTGATATCTCATTGTTGTTTTGATTTGCATCTCTCTGATGATTAGTGATGATGAGCATTTTTTCATATGCCTTTTGGCCATTTGAATTTCTTCCTTGTCAAAGTTTCTGTTCATCTCTTCTCCCTATTTTTATTATTATTATTATTTTAATTTTTTATTATACCACCGTGAGACATACAATTACAAAGGTGTTCATAATTGGTTCTTGGTAATACAGTATTCCAGCACCCATTCCTCCACCAGTGCCCCATTTCCAGAACCAATGTACCCCACCACCTCCCACCCACCCCAGGCGGTCTCAATAGCAGGTAGCCCTGTTTCCTCTTTCTCTCTCTGTCTCTCTGTCTCTCTCTCTCTCTCTCTGTCCCTGCATCTCTCTCCCTCTTCTTTTACACAATTCTCCCCATTTTTAATGGGGTTGGCTGTTTTCTTATTTTGCTGTACCAGTGCCTGCTATATCCTGGATATTAACCCCTTATCAGATGGGTATTGGGTGAATATTCTTTCCCATTCTGTGGACTGTCTTTCTATCTTGGTCACTGCTTCTTTTGAGGTGCAGAAGCTCTTTAGTTTCATGTAGTCCCCCTATATTTATCTTTTCTTTTAGTTGCTTTGTTAATGGTGTTTCACCTTTGAAGATGTCTTTAGCTTCAAAATTGTGGAGGTTTTTTCCTATATTTTCTTCAACGTACTTTATGGATTCAGGTCTGATATTGAGATCTTTAATCCATTTTGATCTGATTTTTGTGCAAGGTGTTAGACACAGGTCCAAATTCATTTTTTTATACATGTAGCTGTTCAGTTTTCCCAGCACCACTTGTTGAAGAGGCTTTCCATACTCCAATTTGGACTCTGCACCTTTATCAAAGATTAACTGGTCATGTCCTTCAGGGTGGGTGTCAGGATACTCAACTCTGTTCCATAGGTCCACAGGTCTGTTTTTATTCCAATACCACGCTGTTTTAATTACTACTGCTTTGTAGTACAGTTGGGAAAGGTGATGCCTCCCATCTTCTTTTCCCCAAGGATTGTTTTAGCTATCTGTGGGGGTTTATTATTCCATATGAGTTTCAAGAGTGTTTGGTCAATTTCTTTAAAGAATGTCATGGGTATCCTTATAGGAACCGCATTGAATCTGTACAAAGCTCTAGGGAGTATTACCATCTTATCAATGCATTTTTCATGAAAGGGTGTGGGGGTACTCTCTTTTATTCTATATTTATTATTTTACTTATTAAATTTAATAAACTAGGTTTCTCAGATTTAAAAATGTGTTTCTTAATAATGCATTCAATCTAGTGATTACTTTCTTTTTCAGAAAAAATGTAAAATAAGCTTATATTGTAATTCTGTGTTTTTGTTTGCTGTAGAATTTCCTTTTTGAGATTCTGGGAAGATAGAACAAAGGACCAGATTTTGCAATTCATTTTTTCCCTCTAAGAGTATGAGCTAGTGTCTTATTATTTGGAGATAGCTATAAAAGGAAGGATTAGAAAAATAGAAAGTCATACATAGTTAATTGTATAATTCATAGTAATATTTTTTTAGTGTATGTCTTTTTTGGTTCATTTTTTTCCTCCAAGAAGATTGAATGGAATAATTTTCGATCTCTTTTTCAAAACTCACTGATGTGATACAATGCATGATACATAATAATCACAGTTCTCATGACTTTGGGGAAGCAGGATTTCAAGTAAACATGCTGTAAAGAGTATTCTATGAATTTTTTTTTGATTCTTGTATTTGCGGATAATAAACGGATTCCTTTCCTTCTTAGAAAAAAATCCTGAAAACAAATGAATAAATGGACTCGGTGTAGGAACACCAAATGGAGCTTGTGTATGGGAAAAATGACATGTCTTCAGCAGAAGGTAGCTACAAGAATAAGACATGTAATTAAGGAAGTAGAAAAGCAGAAACTGGGGCCATTAGAGGCTGTGATATGAGGAAAACAGTAGATGTGACCAGAGATCTCAGATCTGAGAACTAAAAGGGAGTGAAACTCGTTAAAATTCCATTGCTCATTTGCTCCCTGGGAGAAACAACAGCTCTGTACAAATCCACTTGCCACTTCATTTTTAGAAACAATTAAAAGATGCAAATATTTATAAATCACTGCGTATGTTGTAATCCTGTTTAGAAAACAAACAGTACCTAGTACCTTGGATTCTCAATGCTGGTTCCTGTTGGGATTCAGGGGGTTAAAACAAACCCTTCTAAAAGAGTTTATGACTGCTGTTCAGACAAAAGGAGGCAACTCTGAGTGAACGTTGTCTTGTGTTTGCCTGTGAGCTGTTGCTTATGCCAAATGAGCATTTTAAAAAACATTCAAATTAAGATGAAAATTTGTAATTATATTTCCCCTTTAATTGTAACTTATGCAAATGTTATATTCCAGCTGTACAAATAATTTTCGCTTCAAACTACAACATCCACATTAATCTAGCATGTAACACCATGATGCAAGATTTTTCCCAAGCTATACTCTCAGATTTAGGAGGCTGGAGTTGGTGGCATTAGTTACGGCTCCTCTTGCTGTTACCCTGCAGGTAAGAATAAATCGCAAAGTGGCACTAGAGAAGGGATACACTGTTGGTATAATTTGCTGGGGACAATTTATGAATGGAACATGTAGAGAAAGGGAAGACAAACAAACAAAATCATAAAGTCTAAGAAACCTGAGTGTTTGGTAAAGCAGATCTTGTATTCTCGCAGTAATTGATGAATCTGGTTTGCAGTATTACCTATAGGCAGAGGTTGTCTGTGACTCATTTGTTAATTGTCATGCATTTTAAACAGTCGTACAAACAGAAATGGAGTATTTTCTATTGCCACTGAAAATTTCACTTGGGGAAATCACATGCAAGACCATTAAGAAGTGTGGGTTATTTTAAACACACATATGCACACACACACACACACACACAAGGAAATGTATGTATATGAGAAATAAAACAAGAAAAAACCAAAAGGACCAAAGTAATGCTTATGGGAAATATTGATTTACTTCAGTCCAGTTGATTATTGATCAGGGTGTGTGTGTGTGTGTGTGTGTGTAAAATAGTGTATTAGAAGCATTGAAAGAGAAGAAAGAAAAGAAATGTATGATTTAAAAAAAAGGGGGCCGGAGTGATAGCCCAGTGAGTAGGGCGTTTGCCTTGCATGCGGCCGGCCCATGCTGGCCCGGGTTCGATCCCCAGCATCTCATATGGTCCCCTGAGCACTGCCAGGAGTAATTCCTGAGTGCAGAGTCAGGAGAAACCCCTGAGTATTGCCAGGTGTGACCCAAAAAACAAAAAAAAAAGTATGATGCATCTTCAAGTAATTCACAAACTCTCTGAGAGATAAGGCAAATTGATGGCTCAAGATGAACTATAATAAATGACATGTGTTTATAAATCTAGCAGAGTTCAACACTTCATTTTCAGTTGGCATACAGCTCTAGTATAACTGTGACTTGTTAAAGCTCACAAATAGTAAAAACATCCAAACTAGGAGGTTTAATTTTTTTGTTATTTATTTCTTTCTATCATTAAGGTATTTATAAAGTGAAAGCTAAACAGCTAAATAATCTATTTTCTAAATGTGGGTCTTTTTCATCTTGCCTATGTAATGACCTTTTATTCAGTTGGAGGATTATATAGACTGTTAAGTGATTTGATAGGTCCATATAATATCTGAAGGTTTTGCTGGTCTCTAATTAGTTCCTATTAATTAAAATTTTTTGTTTGTTTATTAAACTTGGTCACACCCAACTATGCTTAGGACCAACTCCTGGGTCTATGCTTAGGGGTCTGGCAGAACTCAGAGAATCACATGTGGTTCCCTGATATCAAACTAGGCTTGACAGCAAAGGACTTAATGCCTATACTATTTTTGTCCAGCGAAAGAATAATAATTAAGCTATGAAAAACCTAAGATAACATTTTTATAGCTCTGAAACTATGCTGTAAATTAATCTGCTTTAGGTCAAAGAACAAATGATTAAAAGCCAACTTTGATTCAGATAGAAAAATACAAGGAAATGCTAAAATAATGATAATGACCATGAACAAAAATTCTGATGGTGTGTGAATTGTCAGCTAGGAATGCTCATGGCCTGAGTCTCACTTATTACTGCTCTTGACCACACTCTGTTACATAAGCAGCTTGTCAATAGCTGGGCCTTTCACACTTGTGCAGAAGCTTGGAAGCAATATTTGGCAAAAAAGGATTGATGATTGTAGAGCTGATGTGTTGGTGAATGTGCAAAGATTTTCTATATGTGAGTATGCGATGCTAATTTCTTTGTAAATTGATCAATTCACCTGATCATTATTTTATTGACTCATGCATCATATATTTATTAGGCATTTTCCATGCATCAGATGAAATAATGTTTATCACTGGGAATACTGACCAGCAAAATAAAAATTAAATAATTTATTTATTATCTATTGTATATGTGTAAGTTGATAGAACCAGAAATTCTTAACTTCTGATCTCAGCCCACATTTAGACATTCAGCTAAACTGTCAGTTTAATTTCTCGATTATCTCTCAACGTCTCCCATCAAGTCAAATTGTCTGTGGAATCATAGATATATACCTTTATCTTGCCTATCATGCCAGAATGGCAGAGATTTTTAATTTTTTTATTATACCACAGTGAAACATACAGTTACAAAGGTGTTCATAATTGGTTCTTGGTAATACTTGCTGTAGATACTTGGTAATACTTACAGTGCCCATCCCTCCACCAGTGCCCCATCACTACCACCAGTATACCCACACAACCTCCCACCCATCCCGGGCTGCCTCAGTAGCAGGTACCCCCTATCCCTCTCTATCTCTCTCTCTGTCTCTCTCTCTCTGCAGAATGGCAGATTTTTAACCTATATTGCTGAAGAAATAATGCAATCAAGGTAAAAAATCTTAACCCTGGACTTAGTTACGTATAGTTCACATCGTGACTCCTCTGCTCATTAGACGAGTGTCCTTAGTATAATATAGCTTCCTGCTAAAATAAAATGAGCATAATCTAGAAAGGTGACAATGAGTATTAAAATAAATAAATGCTTGACATCTAGTTGGGCCTAACAATAAGGGTGGCTAATTTACTCTTGGAGAGAAGAGCTGTAGAGAAGAGCTTCAATACATGAGTTTGCAGGAATACTCTGGACACCTTTGATTATTTTAAAATGCTACTAATTGCTTGATTTCTTGATAGTAGCCCTGGGACGGGATGTTGAGTTCTTCAGGGATACTTTTGCAAGGCACATTGAAGGGTATTCAGCCTGCAAGAAAGCTGGACCCACCCCAGCAGAGTGGTTCTGATAAGTAACTTGCACCAGACTCTCTTGGTTTTTTGATGGAGGTAGGGCACCCCCAGCAGTGCTCAGGGGGCACTCCTGCTCTGCTCAGCAATCGTTCCTGGCAGTGTTCAGGGGAGGCCATATGTGATGCTAGAGATCCAAGCAGGTTGGTTGCAAGTAAGTGCCTTAACCCCTATATATTACATTATATATCTTTGACTCTAAGTTTCTTTATCTTTTCTCCTGGTCCCTGCTCACCCTCTTTACTTTCTACTTTTATTTCTCCCTCCTTTTCTCCTATTATTGAACTTTGAGACGATTTACAAATATACATTAACTCCACAGTTCCTGACTAAGGCATTATCTTTATTAACATTTGCAGTTTGTGTAGATTATAGATCTTTTCATGACCTCTGCAGCACTCCAGGATATGCCATGCCATTTATTTGTGGAGTTTTCTACTTTGATGAAATGGATGAAATTCAGATAAATTAAAAACTCTACCAAGAATGGTTGTCCTCAGGACATTGGGAGATAAGCACTTCCACATTTAATTGTGTGAATGTGTTTAATTGTAGCCTAATAAATTGGCTTTTCTTTTATTTTTTCTTGGAAATTTTCTCTTACAAAAGATCTGAGTATTAACATTTTTACTACACACTGACCATCATTTCAGCTTCAGAGTAAAATCATAAGAGGCAGGTGAGTTTTTTTTTTTTTCTAAAAATAATTCAGAAGTGGAAGACTTTTTTTTCCCTTTAAGCTTTAGACATCAGGGCACGGAAAATTCACACACAGTGTGATAGCATTCAAGTGAACTAGTATACACAGCATCCTATTTTCCCCATCTGTGGACGTTTCATTTTCTGGGCAAGAAGTTCAGCCCCAAGCTTCTCAATCTTTGTACACCTTGTACAAACTAATTACTGGGTGTCCATTAAACTTTTGATTATCAGATCCCACTCCCCATGCCCACTCCAGGAATTGGGATTCACTGGATAAACTGGGGCTGGCATCCTGCATTTAAAACTACGTTAACTAGAGTATGCTTCATGCTGTCTTGAATTTCTAATCTTGGCTTTGTCCTTTTCCCCTAGCCCAGTGAAGGAAAGCTAGTACAGGAGAAGGTGCTTGCAAAACAGATGTGGCTATGTCAGAACTGTTTATTCATCGCTCATAGCACCGCCTAGTACACAGTGCCATCAGGTTCTGCTCAGGGAGACACCTATGATTCCATTAATTATTTAGGGCTCCAAGTAGCCACCATTAATGAATCTGAATGTATTACAGTGATCCTAATCAGAGTAACAGATGCAAAATGACAATATGATACACACAATTTTCCCCCAGCGAGTTATACACTATTAAGGTCTGTTGCAGTCAATGAATCCAGATGCTTCCACACTCTTACTGACCACAAAAGATCCTGTTTTCATTACATAAAAGAAAATAAGTTCATTGTGTCCTCTTGCAGAGTTAAAGCGGGATCCAATTCAGCAGCTGGTAAGGTATCAGAGTTGGTTTGCAATAATCCTGCTTCCATTACAGGATTGACTGAGTGGAAGAAGTCTATTGCATCTGGGTTAGCATTCCATTCACATTATTTTTATGCTTTCCCAGATGAGATGGTTTTACTCTTGCTCAGAAAGCCTCCGGTGGACTAAATAAGTTTTGCTCACATGCTGAGTATAAAAAAACAGGCTCTTTTTTTTTCCTACAGGGTAAATTCATTAAAGTAAAGTGACAAAACCAAAGTCAACCACAATAAAATGGGAAGCACAAAGCTTCTCAGGAGCGTATTCCTAATCATGTTGTTAGACTTCTGGTAGGTACTACATTTTCCATGAAAACATTACCTCACTTCTTGACTTAGGGGATAATACAAAGGAAAAAAGTGGAAACGGAAGATTCTGTCATTTTCAGAGAGACCAGGAGACAAATATAAACCACAGACTCTGCAACACCTGTAAGAGCTGCCAAGAGAAGCTGAAATTGTGTAGTAGCTGCCGAGGAGGAAACACAAAGAAGCAGCACAGATGGTACAGAGACAGCCTAGGGATGGCAGATCACGGGCCGTGCCAGCAGAAATACTCATCCTGAAGGTGAAGGCCTCACGGAAAGTGCTAAAGTTAACAAAATTACTCAGGATCTCAGGTTAGTGGGGCTGGGGTGGGAATGTTCCTCTCTTGACTTGGCTCTGAGAAACACATTAAATAAGGATTCCAGATTTCTTATTAGATAAGAAATTCAAAGATGAGCTGTGTTTGTAGGAAGGAGTCCAGTTCTGAAATTTGCAGAGGAGGGGAATGAGGGCTGGGAGGGACACGTTGACTCTTATTCAGTAAAATAATCTTTTGAAAATAGCTGGATAGTGAGCATGTCACTCATGCAATAAGGAAAAAAAATTTTGAAAGAGGATTGATAGAAACTTCCTAGGTGAAAAGTGGTGAAAGGAGAAGCAAACCTCACCTGCTTATATAGAATAATCACCTGCAGTCAAAATTGTGTTCTAGCAATTTTCCTAGAATAAAAATAAAGCTGTATTCATTGAAGCAATTACTCTGATGAAGACCAAAAAGTAGAATTAGAGGAATGCAGAAAAGAAGTGAGGATGGAAGTGATAAGCTGAGAGATGAGCTGAAATGCAGGGAAGAAATAAACGCAAGAAACACAATTGTAAGAGGAGTGAAGGAAGAAACATCCTAACAGCAGTGATGAATTATGGAGACGAAACAGTTTCTTAATAGAAAGGATAAAGAAATACATCAGTTTAGGTTTTAGTCATAAAAATAAATTTTGCCATCACTGACAATATGAGTGGAACTTGAAGACATGTGAAATGAAATACTTCAGAGATCACTTGATCACTTGAATCCCATTATTCATCAATTTGCTCGAGAGGGTGTCAGTAACATCTCCATTGGACCCTATCACGTGCCAATGTAGCCCAATGGCATCTGGTTGATTCAGGAATTTGAAGAGCCTCAAATCATTCCTTCAGGGTCTTGACAAGGAAGTCTGACCATCTTGTAGGTGGGCGGCCATGTGAACTTTTGACATCCCGTGGGATCCAGTCGGTAATGGCTCTAGTCAGCTGTTGTCTCCAAATCGCATTACATGTCCAGCCCATCTGATTTTCGATGCCTTGGCAAACGAGACAGCATCCCTGATTCTGGAATAGCGACGGAGGTCAGAACTCCGGATTCCTTCTCTCACTTGAGTGAGGCGTGATATTCCAAGCATAGCTCTTTCAATTCCTCTCTGGGAGACCCAAATAGCATTCTCATCCTGCTTTCGTAGGGCCCAGGTCTCTGAGGCGTATGTTAATGCAGGGAGAACAGTGGAGTCAAAAAGATGTACCCGGAGCAGGAGTTTCTTTGTTCTTTTAGCTATTTCTTCGATGCCTTTGAAGGCATTCCATGCCTCTCTCTCTTCCTCCTGCGCAGCTCAGGTTTTCAGTCGTTCATCATGCTGATTTCTCGACCTAGGTACACATTCAGAGATGTTTGTTCCATTGAGAGTGAATGGGGCCTCTGGAACGGAGTTCATTTTTCATAAACATGGTTTTCTTTAGATTCAGCTGTAGACCTATCTTTCCACATTCTCGGTCGAAGTCAGCCAGCATTTGTGCTGCTTGGTTAATGTTTGTTGTTATTAGAACGATGTCACCAGTGAAGCAGAGGTGGTGTAGTTGCCGACCATCTATCTTCACTCCCATTCCTTCCCATTCTAATTGTTGCATGATGTTCTCGAGGGTGGCGCTGAAGAGTTTTGGTGAAATGGTATCACCCTGTTGAACCCCTCTTTTCACATTAATGATCACTTCTTTGTAGAATGGTGAGATCCTGGTGGTGAATCCATAATACAGCTCACGAAGTATCTTGATGTATTGGGTTTGAACACCGTGTTTGGCTAGGGCTTTGATGACCGCTTCAGTCTCCACAGAATCAAAGGCTTTCTGTAAATCAATGAATGTGAGACAGAGCAGCATCTTGTACTCCCTACAAACCTCAATGAGCCTGGTTACTGTGTGGATATGGTCAATTGTGCTGAATCCTTTCCGGAAGCCTGCCTGCTCGCATGGTTGTCCTTCATCTAGTGTTCTGCTAATCCTGTTCAGGATGACTCGTGTAAACAACTCCGTGTAGAAGATGGACAACAGGCAGATGGGGCGATAGTTCCCGATGTCGTGAATGTCTCCCTTCTTGAACAGTAGAACTGTCCTGCTGGTTTTCCATTGGGAGAGCACCTTTCATTCGGACAGGTAGTGTGTGAAGAGCCGAGCTAGTATATTGATGAGTACCAGCGGCAGATTCTCCAGGTGTTCAAGTCTGACTTTGTCTGGGCCTGGTGCTTTTCCCTTCTTTACCGACGAGATGGCATGTCAGATTTCAGAAGGAAGAATGTTGGGAATGACATATCCATCCTGTGGAATTTGGTATGTGGGCAGGTGGATGTGGCTATCAAAGAGATTTGAGTAGAAGTCCTGGATAATCTCCATTGCCTTTCTGGAAGATGTGATAAGATCCATCAGGGCGTCGGAGGGCAGTCATCTTGGTCTTATAGTTGGTGAAGGACAGGCAGGCGGTGCGAATGCTTTTCCCTGTTTCTGCTGCATCTTCCAGTATTTCTGCTCTTTGTCTTTGATGTCTTCTTTTATCACTTCTCTGCACCATTTAGCAAGTTTTCAGAGAAACAGATACTATATGATCTCATTTGTATGTGGGAACTAAGAAGTAAGCCCAAACAAAAAAGAAACCAAAATCTTTGATTCAGTGTTGGTTAGGTGATAGCAAGTCACAAGTGGGTGGTAAGGATGGGTAAAATGGATGAAGGGATGTCGGGGGCCCTGGCCAGCAGCCCCCTGGCACTAATGAGGGAGACCTAGATCTTGTGGACTTGAAGACATGTGAAATGAAATACTTCGGAGAAACAGATACTATATGATCTCATTTGTATGTGGGAGCTAAGAAGTAAGCCCAACAAAAAGAAACCAAATTCATTGAGTCAACGTTGGTTAGGGGATAGCAAGTCACAAGTGGGTGGTAGGGATGGGTTAAAATGGATGAAGAGATGTCGGGGGCCCTGGCCAGTAGCCCCCTGGCACTAATGAGGGAGACCTAGATCTTGTGGACTTCATCCCTGCGAAAAGGAGAGGGAAAGACTTGGGAGAAGAGGGAAGGATTTGGGAGAAGCTTCTGCCTTGCTGCTGCTGAGGAAGGAAAGAAAGACACCAAAGCTGGAGAGCAGTTCCCAGAGCATAGCTTAGGTCTTTTATACAAAATTTTCTGGGTATCAGGGATACAGAGCACAAATAGCATCCTGAGTCATTGCAACAAAGTATTCAGAAGGCCAGGCACACATCCAGTTCTGTAAGCAGGTGTTTTTCTCTGGTGGATGTAAACATTTGGGCTTTTGGAAATTTTATTACCTTGAAAACAGAGCCCACTTCTGGGTCCCACCCTTAGGGTCTTATGGTGGGAAAAAGCCAGACTCTAAGACTAGCAGCTTAGTGCTCAACAAAGGGACTTAAAAGGCACACACTTTCAATCATAGAATAAGTATATCCTTTGGATATAATATACAACTTGGATATTATAGTTAGTAATTCTGTATTGCATGTTTGGGAGTTGCTAAACTAACAAATCCTAAGATTTCTCCTCACAAAAGAAAAATTTAACCATCTATCATGATAGGTGTTAATTATCCTTATTGTGGTGATTATTTCACAGTGTTCAAATAATGGTGTGGTATACCTAAACAAAGACAATATGACATATTATACACAATTCAAATAATGTTTTGTTTTATTTTTTCTTTTTGGTCATACCCTGCTCTACTCAGGCACTACTTATGGTTCTGTACTCAGGAATACTCCTGGTGGTGCTCGGGGGACCATATGGGATGCTGGCGATTGAGCCCGGGTCAGCAGCATGGAAGGCAGAGGCCCTACCAGTGTGCTATCACGCTGGCCCCAATGTTAAAACAGTGAAGGGAATGTTGGACATAATAGGTGGAAATAAAAAAGATAACATGAATCATTTAAAGGTATAATTCAAGGAAATTTTATAACAAAATATGTGGCTTTGCAGGATGGGAGGGCAGATATTCTGCATGCCAGGGAAACTCACCCAGATCACTAAAATAGCCTAGTAAAGTTACAGAGCACTGTGCAATTGAAGGGAGAATTCTTTGGGCAACAAAGGAATGAAGCAACATGGAGGAAAACCAACCAACCAACCAACGAGGCATATATGATATTCTTTTTTTTTTTGCTTTTTTTGGGTCACACCCGGCAATGCTCAGGGGTTACTCCTGGCTCTGCACTCAGTAATTACTCCTGGGGGTGCTCGGAGGACCATATGGGATGTCGGGTATTGAACCCGGGCTGGCTTGGGCTGGCCAAGTGCAAGGCAAACGTCCTACTCGCTGGGTTATCGCTCCGCCCCTATGATATTCTTTTAATCCACCACTAACCTTCAGTATCAGCAGTACCTATTAGATTTTGGAGAAAGAAAGTGTGAGCCAGGGATATTAGGAACTCTCAAGCTGTGCATGGAAATGCTCAGGGAATACTTTTGCCATGGGCCTTTCATGAATAAATAACTGAGGGGGAAAAGCTGTGCCAATCAAATAATGGTTTGCAATAACTGTGGCTAATGGGACTGGCAGTGAACTTTTCTTTTTAGAACTAAAAAGTTTTTTTATTATGAAAATTTTCAGTACAGAGGGAGAGAGAAAAATACAACAACCCTCACATACCCCTTATTTACCTCATCAGTCATCATGGTTAATCTTGTCTCATCTACACCGAGGGTCATTTCCCCCATGCTCCAACTGACGAATAAGCCACCATGTCATTTCACCTATATTTAATATGTATCTCTATAACGAAAGAAATAAGGTCTATTAAATGTCATAATCCCACTATTATCACACTTAAAAATAAATGATAGCCATTCTTTAATTACATCAAAGAATTGGTCAGCATTCACATTATCTGAGTGAGGCTACTTCGGAAAGGGTCTTAAAGTTTAAGTAGAGTTTCAAATATGGGTAATAAATCACAATTGATCACATCTTTGAGTTACTTTTTGCTCTATAGTTTTAATATCTATACACTTTAATTATGATAAAATACAGATATTTTTTTTCAGCGTCACCCTTGAGAACATCATGCGACAATTAGAATGGGAAGGAATGGAAGTGAAGATAGATGGTTGGCAACTACACACCTCCGCTCGCTGATGACATTGTTCTAATAACACCCAACATTAGCCAAGTGGCACAAATGCTGGCTGACTTCGACCGAGAATGTGGAAAGATAGGACTACAGCTGAATCTCAACAAAACTATGTTCATGAAAAATGAACTAGTTCCGGAGGCCCCGTTCACTCTCAACGGAACTAACATCTCTGAATGCAGCAGTTATGTGTACCTAGGTCGAGAAGTCAACATGATGAATGGCCTAAAACCTGAGCTGCGCAGGGAGGAAGAGAGCGGCATGGAATGCCTTCAAAAGCATTGAAGAAATAGCTAAAAAGACAAAGAACCTCCGGCTCCGGGCACATCTCTTTGACTCCACTGTTCTCCCTGCATTAACATACGCCTCAGAGACCTGGGCCCTATGAAAGCAGGATGAGAATGCTATTTGGGTCTCCCAAAGAGGAATTAAAAGAACTGTGCTTGGAATATCATGCCTCACTCAAGTGAAAGAAGGAATCCGGAGCTCCAACCTCCATCGCTGTTCCAGAGTCAGGGATGTTGTTTTGTTTGCCAAGGCATTGAAAAATCAGATGGGCTGGACATGTAATGAGATTTGGAGACGACTACTGGACTAGAGTCGTTACTGGCTGGATCCCACGGGATGTCAAAAGGTCACGTGGCCGCCCACCTACAAGATGGTCAGACTTCTTGGTCAAGATGCTGAACGAACGGTTTGAGGCTTTTCGTATTCATGAAGCAACCAGATGCCATTGGGCTACACTGGCACGTGATAGGGCCAAATGGAAATGTTACTGGTGCCCGCTAGAGCAAATTGATGAATAACAGGATGTCAAGTGATCAGAATGTCAGGGAAAAATACAGATCAGGATATCAAGAAAATATAGATATAAAATGTATGTTAGAGCATTTAAGTGTGTTATTTATAGTTCAGAAGTGTTAAATATGTTTGCATTTTGAGCAAATAATCTTGAACACTTCTTATTTCAATACCATTGACAAAAAGCATTTTTTTCTTCTTCTTTGATAGAAAGAACAACATTCTTTCTGTCTATAAATTTTACTATTCTACCTACTTCATATTAATGAAATTATGCAATGTTTTATTTCTTTTATATTAATTATTTTACTTAATAATGTTATCCACATAGGAGATGTCTCAGAATTTACTTTTAAATACAAAATACTTCATTTAAAAATATGTGTGTATCACGTTTTTTTTTCCTTTTCATCTGTTCAGCTCTTGGGCTATGCTTGCTTTTGAGCTATTGCAAATACTATTGTGAATGTGACCATACAAAGTCTCTTAGAGACTTGACTATCAACTCCTTGGGATTTATATATCCAGAAGAACTACTGGCTCAGATGATTTTTCTAATTTTGATTATTTTGATAAGCTACTGTATCACTTATATGGTGGTTTCCAATTTTTCTTTACTACCAATAATTGGTATTTTATTTTTTTCTAATTCAGTTTATCTATATTTATCTTTTTTATTTCTGATTTTAGTAAGGGTCCAATTTAATTATTTTGTTGTAATAAGTTCCTGCCCCAGGAAGTGTTGCAGGTTTGGCTACGGTGCCTGGCTGCATCGGCACGTGGCAGACAGGAGACAGACTTATCTACACCCAGGGTTCTGCCCCGTGGGCCCTGGATGGTTGATGGTATGACATCGAAAAAGACTGGGCCCCCTTGGATGAACCCAGAACACGACAGAGCCTGGTAAGCTACTCATGTTGTATTCGATATGACAAAAACTGTAATAATAATTCTGTAACTGTAACTGTAACAATAATAACTGTAACAAGAATGACCTCGTTCTTAATGTATGGAGATGTTACTGGCACTTGCTTGAGCAAATCAATGAACAATGGAAGACAAGTGACAAGTGATGAGTGTAATAAGTTCAAATATATTTAAAGATGGAAAAGTTGGAGAGATCTTATAGTAGATATAGTGCGTGCCTTGCATGTGACTAACCAGACACACATGAAACCAAGACTAAAATAATCGTTAGAATTAGGTGACAGAGAATGAAAATGTTCTATTTTTGACAGTGTAATTGAATCCAATGCAATTGAATCAAGTCTGATTCAATGGAGAAAGAAATGGGCAAAGAGGTAGAAGGAAAGAGTTAAATTTTCTAATCCCACAGTAGTAATAGCTGATAGTAATACTATTCCTTTAAAGCTTCATCTACAAAAAAAGGAAACTTATTTCATAGCTCAAATATACCAATAAAAATGTATGTCACAGGGTTGTGAACAGAGAGATGGTGAGGGGTATCATTAAAAAATAGAAGTCTGAGGGAATTCTACAATGTTTTAATTATATTTAATTTAATTATATAACCAATAGTTTGATTCAATGAAGAAGAGAAATGGACAAAGAATAAAATAGGCATAGAATAAAAGCACAAATTTTCTTAAAAATTCAGAACAACTATAGACACATAAAACATGCTTTCTTTCCCATTTCAAATTATTGCATAATAAAAACTAAACTTAAACATGAAAAGTAATATAAAATAGTACATGTGAGCTGGAATAAAATATACTATTACATTGAAATTGCAAATTAGACATGTGAAATGTAAAATAATGCATGAACTGAAATGAACTATATTGTTACATTAAAATTACAAATGAGTTTGGATCAGCTGTTAAATAAACTTTTCAGGAGTAGAGGATATACAGTAGGTAAAGTGCATGTAGCTCACTCTGGTTCCATTCCAGGCACCGCACATGCTCCCCAATCTCTGCCAGGGTTGATCCCTGAGCACAGACGCAGGATAAGTCCTAACCTCAGCCAGGTGTGCTCCTAAAACCAAACCACCACCACTACCACAACAACAAAGTTTTCAGATCAGGTATTATAAAAAAGCATAACTGTAAAACTGTATTTTTGCAAAAAAGATACTTGAAACCAAACAATTCTGAAAAGTTGAAAATAACAGATGACCTAAAATGGCAAATTAAACAAAGAAATAAAGCATTGCAATTTAAATGCCAGACAAAATTGACTTCTGGCCAAAACACATTCAACGAGACAAAGAAAGATGTTTTTATAATATTTGTCCTGGTGGTCTTTTTTTTTTTTAAATAATAACTGCCATAAACCTAGTGGCTTAAATAGCAGCCATTTGAGAAAAAGTCCTTAGATTTGGTGAGAATTTAGAGGAAAATAACAGAGTTGGCTACCAGAAAGATGTGAGTAGCAGAGGACTAGAAACACCTGAGATAGTCTACACCACGTGGTGTTGACCCAGGGGCTGGACCTTCTGGGGGGGCAGGATTCAGCTCGGACAGTCAGTACCCAGGGCCCCTGGACGCCTTTTCACTGCAGTGTCTGGGTTTCTTAGCCACCTTAGCCTAGTGGCTCCAGAAGGGTCAGACTTTTTCTTTTTAAAATGTTTTAATTTTTTGAACATTTTTTGGCTCACAATACTATGCTTCTTGATTTCTCACGTATAGCAGGGTCGGACTTTTTTTTAAATTTTTTATTTTTACAATTACAAAGATATACAATTAAAAATTCATATTTGGGTTTTGGTCATACAGTGTTCCAGCACCCATCCCTACACCAGTGCCCATTTCCTACCACCAACGTCCCCGGTTCCCTCCCCCGTTCCCCAACCCTCCTCCATGGCAGGTTCTTTATTTCTTTCCTTTTCTCTTTCTCTTTTCCTTCCCTTCCAGACTACGGATTACAGAGCATACATTAAAGGGTTGTCGTGTGTATCTTTTTGCCTCTATTTAATGCTTTAGTTCTAGGTTGGCATTAGTACTCTCAACAATTGTGAGCACACTGTTCCATTTTCTGTCTTACCTAGCCTCTGACTCCCACACGTTTGTGATAATTTCCACATTTGACAAGACCTCCTGATATATGTTTCACTTGACCTTGGATATTGGTATCATAATATGTACATATATATATATATGTTATGCAAATAAATGCAGTCATTCTGTATCTGTCTCTCTCCTTCTGGCTAATTTCGCTCAACATAATCTTCTTCATGTCCATCCATTTATAGGCAAATTTTATAACTTCATTTTTCCTAACAGCTGCATAGTATTCCATTGTGTAGATGTACCAAAGCTTCTTTATCCAGTCATCGATTTTCGGGCACTCTGATTGCTTCCAGATTCTGGCTATTGTGAATAATACTGCTATGAACATAAAAGTAGGGATGGTGTTTCCTCTGCGTATTTTTGGTTTCCCGGAGTAGATTCCCAGGAGTGGTATGGCTGGGTCAAATGGGAGTTCAATTTCTAGTCTTTGGAGGAATGTATATTGTTTTCCAGAAAGGCTGTACCAGCCGACATTCCCACCAACAATGGATGAGTGTCCCCTTTTCCCCACATCCACGCCAGCACTTGTTGTTCTTGCTCTTTTGAATATGTGCTTGTCTCTGTGGTATAAAGTGGTATCTCATTGTTGTTTTGATTTGCATCTCTCTGATGATTAGTGATGATGAGCATTTTTTCATATGTTTCTTGGCCATTCGAATTTCTTCCCTTGCTGAAGTTTCTGTTCATTTCTTCTCCCCATTTTTTGATGGGGTTGTTTGTTTTCTTCTTGTAAAGTTCTACCAGTGCCTGATATATCCTGGATATTAACCCCTTATCAGATGGGTATTGGGTGAATATTCTTTCCCATTCTGTGGACTGCTTTTGTATCTTAGTCACTGTTTCTTTTGAGGTGCAGAAGCTTTTTAGTTTCATGTAGTCCCATATGTTTATCTTTTCTTCTAGTTGCTTTGTTAGTGATGTTTCACCTTTGAAGATGCCTTTAGCTTCAATGTCGTGAAGGGTTTTTCCTATATTTTCTTCAATGTTCTTTATGGATTCAAGTCTGATATTGAGATCTTTAATCCATTTTGATCTGATTTTTGTGCATGGTGTTAGACACAGGTCCAAATTCATTTTTTTTACATGTCGCTGCCCAGTTTTCCCAGCACCACTTTTTGAAGAGGCCTCCCGACTGCCTCATGAATAGATGAGGTCTGATACTGTGCACAGGGAGAGCAAGGAACAGCTCTGCCCCATGTCTGAGAGTCTGCTGTGAGAATGTGAGTTGATCCACAGACTCTGAATGTGAGTCTGGCCGGGTAAAGAATTCTTGGTGAGGCCTGCAGTTCATTGAGCCTTTTCACAATATCCCACCATTGTTTTTGGGCTCAGAGTGTTTCATCAGAGAAGTCTGCTGTAAATCTTAGAGATGTTCCTTTGTATGTGATTTCCTTCTTTGATCTTGCTGCTTTCAGTATTCTATTTCTATCTATAGTTTTTGTCATTTTTTTTTAAGATGTGTCTTGGAGTATTCTTTTTGGAGTTTCTTTTTAGTTGGTATCCTACGGGCCTCCTGGTTCTTGAGGCAAGTGTTCTTTTGTTCCGGGAACTTCTCAGCAATTATGGCTTTGACAGTTTCTTCTTCAGGGTTTTCTTCTTGCCCTTCTGGGACCAAAATGATCCGTATGTTGTTTCTTCTGGCTTCATTCCGATTATCTCTTTTTGTCTGTTCGGTAATTGTGAGTCTTTTTTCTATCTTCTGGTGTTGTGTAGAGAATCTTTGGAACTCGTCTTCAAGATCACTAATTCTTTCTTCAGTAGCTATTATTCTGCTATGATGGCCTTCCACTGTGTTTTTCATTTCATTTACCTCATTTTTAATATCTGTCATTTCCATTTGCATTTTCCTCACTTCTTCTCTCATGTCCTCTTGTATTTTATTGATTTTGCATTCCATTGCTTCTTTGAATTCCTTAAGAATCCTTAACAATTCTTTCCGAAATTCCTTATCAGAGAGGTTATACAACTCATTGATATTGCTTGGCTCATCTGGATTAGTGACTTCACTCACAGAGCTTGATGGAATTTTGCGTTGCTTTACCATTATGACTATTGTAGGTTGCAAATGCAAGTTCTTGGGTTACTAGATAGTACAGTTAGTAGGTGTCTGGTCTGTTTGCAGAGTTTGGGTGGGTGGCAAGGATGTAGCAACCAAGGTTCACTGGTACCTCATGCAAGATAGATAGTAAGAGGGTTGCTGCGACGCTAAGCGGCGTCCACGTGGTTTTGAGTTTTGGGATGTTCCTGGAAGCTTCCCTGGGGCAGCTTGGGTCCACGGAGACACAGGGATCCACACACACACCTGTGGGGAGATTGCAGACATTCCCGGAAGCGCAGGGCCCAAGGGGTCTGGGGTGAAACCAAGGCAGTTTGCCTTGGTTCCCGTTGATGGAGTTTCCGCTCTTCCCTGGGGCAGCTTGGGTCCAAGGAGACGCAGGGATCACACCCAGGGTCAGACTTTTTATATTAGCAACCTCTCTTAGCAAGTGTTTGCAGGGAACAAGCAGACAACTGCTTCGACTTTTATGAATTAGGACCCCATAGAAATACTTCTGTTGTGTTCTCCTGGCAACAGATGTTACAGGTTTGCCCAGCTTCAAGAAAAGAGGCAGAAACTTTCAAAGTGGACGGTGTGAAATAATTTCTGATCAGGTTTTCAACCTGTCAATGTTAAATATCCAAATTCTAGATAGAAAGACTAGTTATTGACATAAATGTATTCAGTAAAATAGAAACAGATGAATACTTCTTCCATAGGATGGTATACATCAGTCAGGGTGGAAGAGCCAGAATCAAGACGAATGGCAAGTTAAAAAGAAAGATTGCTACTGTTCAACATTATATGCGAGATAATTGCCTTTTGTTTCCCTCACTCTTCCTCAGAATCTTTCAGTTGTCTGCTTGAAAATTATTTCCTCCCACAACTCATCTTGAGCTTCCATGGTATCCCTTTGCTGTTTCATCCTAATACCGTTCAAGAAATTCCTTGGCTAATGACTGGTCTTTGCTATTTGGAGAATGAGGTCTGTGAGCACAACAATTGTTCTCACTGGCTGTAACCTCATGCCAACCATTTTCGTCTCTTATTTTAAGCATGTTTTTGTATATCCTTCTAGATTAGACTATCACCCTTCACACTTGGAATATTTGTATGGCCTAGGCAGCTCCCCTTGTAAGTCAAGTGAGCACATGGGATGTGGGGGAACTGGAGATATCAGACCTCATCTAAAGGGGTCCTACCTAGTAATAGACATTGTGGAACATTAACTAGAGGAAGCACCCCTCATTCTAAAGTTTATTTCATTTATTTATTTAGCCTTTAGGGTCACACCTAGCAATGCTCAGAGGTTACTCCTGGCACTGCACTCAGGAATTATTCCTGGCAGTACTTGGGGACCATATGGGATGTTGGGGACAGAACCCTAGTAGGCCACATGCAAGGTAACCGCTCTCCCCACCCTTGATCTGTTTCTTAACATTGAAATTTTCTGGGTAGTAAATATTAAATACAAGGCTTTGTAATAAAAATAAAATGAACATTCTATGAATTTCTAGTTAGCAATTTTCAGTCTATTCATCCATCTTGGGCCGCCAAGATGACTAGAAACCTTGACCCAATCCTACTAGTCTACCAGCTTGGTGCTTAGACATGGTGCTGCGGTGCTAAGTCTTGGCCTGCTAGTGCACAGGTACCCACTGTGTTTGGGAGGAGGGAAGGTTAGAAAAGGGCATCAGGGCCACAATCTGGGGTGCTTGGTGGGGGCTTGTGACAGAGATTAAATTCAGGGCATAGCATGTGCTCTACTGATGGAGTTATCTCCCTTGAGTATGTTCTTTAAAAAATCTATTACTGATATTTTTGGTCCCTTTATCTGTTACATGGAGATAAGAAGATAAGAGTTCACAGGATTTCTAGGAGGATTAAGTGAAATTGCACACATGAACATCGGGCGGGGGTGGTGGTGGAAAAAGCTAGGCTCTCTCAGGAGTCAGTGACTAGGAGTACCTTTTCCCATCTTTCCTGTTCAGTCTTCAAGTCAGAGAATGTGTTGAAGTTCACTGTAGAAGGTGCCACATAGAGTGTGTTACTGGGACACTTAGTGAAGTGTAACTAGACAAGGAAGAGTGTGAGAAGCCTTTATTGGCAAATAAATCTAGAGATTGCCACCTAAACTAATTTAAGCATATGTCTTTTAGAAAAGACTTCTTAGAAACTTTAATTATGCTATTATGCCTCATGAATTTTCAAAAAAGGGGCTAGAAGCGCAATATTTCTCAAATTTAATTGACCTGAATGAATGTGTCATGAAGCACATTTTGCACAATGTGTGCCCGAACCCAGGAGAGTCTTGCTTTTCGGACCTCTTGGGAAGCAGTGGTCAGAGTCTAGGAAATAAGTTTCTGCCAAGCAGACCTGTGTTGACATGCTGCCTGCTTCACCAGCTCACTGGGTTGGCACTAGTGGGTCCTCAGAGTAAGAAATCCAGGGTCCCCAAACAACTTCATTGATCTTGTAAAGCTTTAGCAGCTAAGCCATAAACAAATGCACCCTCTGAACAGCAGTAAGTTGATGCTGGTTAACGAAGCCACTCCTCTTGCTAGCATTGATTTTATCTTTAACTAGCGAGTCTCTCAGATGAACCTAATGGAGGCGATTCTATTTCTGTTGATTCCATTCTGGAGGTCATTATGTTGATTATAAGCATCTCTCTCTCTCTCTCTCTCTCTCTCTCCCCCCCATAGCTGCTTGAAATTTCCCTAGGAAACATTTTATTCTGCTTGAGATTTCATAGAGTATTATTTTAACACATAGTAAATGTTGCTGAGTAGAAAAATGCACGCATTACCACATAGTTTTGCAAAGTAAGAGGTTTATATCTTTGTAATTATTTTCAATGTGTGTTTATTGATTTTTATAATACAGGGATATTAACTTGAAAGGAAACAAATTACATACAACAAATTAAGCACTTGCATGGATTAGAAAATCGAGGTAGTGCACTCAAGGCATGACTAATAGGAGACTGTTGAGTGATAGAACTGCATGGTTTTACATCACGTCTGGGAGAGCTTCACCCAGCCACTCCTCTGAAAGGATCTTTAACTGAAACGCAGGTGCAGGATGGCACGTAAACTCATGGGCTTTCAGAACTGGAAATGAGCTTGATGTGAACAAAAAGCGTAAGACTCATGCTCAAAGTGCCAGATGGTTGGTGGTATGGCAGCGGGAGTTGGAACATGGGCTCCTAGACTGCGGTCCTGTGTGGAGTGCCTCACTTCACATTGTCTCCTGGGGCCCTGCTGTCACCATTTATCAGTACTGTCACCTTGGACCAGTCATTCGTTTTCCATTCATAGAATAGAGTAGCTAGTAGTTGGACAATGCAGCTTTCGGTTTAGCAGTGTTACGCTCACAAAAGGCCGCATTGTTCCAGCATTTCTTGCGAGTCCCTGCTAATTTTCAGGCATGTTTTGAGAACAGTTATTTCCTCCCACTACAGAGCTTTACTATGTGTTATTACATAACCGACACAGCATTTGCTAGGTATGTCGGCATAATATTTCGTATTTGAATGAAAACAAAACACACAAACATGGAAAGTGAATAATTCAGAAGTTGTAACAGCCAAAAATTTGCCATGTGAGCCTGTAGTGTGTTGAACTAAAGTTGCTGTACTAAATAATTTATTAACATGATTCACATGATTGTAATTCTTATTATCTGGGGCATGTTGGTCTACACCCCTGGCTACTACTCCAGGATCTGTGTGTAGTCCCATTGTCCAGATGTCACTGCTGGCTGTGCTCAGGATCTAAGTGGTTTGGTGAATGCGAGGCAAATATTTGCTTTAAACCCAGTAAACATTTACCACCCAACGTTGCTCAGGGTTCACCCAGGTTTTGTGCTCAGGGTTCTCTCCTGGGAGTGCTCGGGGAACCACATGTGGTGCTGGGTATCGAACTAAGTAGGTGGCATGTAAGGCGAGCCCCTTAACTGTCCTGTTTCCCTGTTGCTCACCAGGCCAGCCGCGAGCTCAGAAAGGGGGAAAGGGCAAGCAGACACCACGCATGCGCAGAAGCGCAGCCTGGCGCTTTGCGGCTGGATGGGTTTGACTCCGCCTGTCGGTCAGCCTAGGGCCGTGGCCTGTCTTAGTGCATAGCCTTCTGAGGTCCGGCTTATTTACCTCTGCAGCTGCAGTAACAGCCACGGTCCCTGCTCGGGCTGCTTCTGTTTTATGGAGAAATTCTTGCAGGTCAGCAAAGGAGTGCCGACCTGATAGGCCCAAACCTCGCGGCCTGCTGGCCAGGGGCTGGACGTGGTACCAGATCCAGCGTGCAGCCCTGGACTGGGTCAATGCCAGCCTCCTGCATCCGGGACCCTACACCCCTTCCTGGCTTTGTGATGGGGTTGGAGTAGCAGCTTCATCGCTTTTCTTTTATTTCCGGGCAACACCGAGCGGTGCTGGGGCTTACTCCTGCTCTGACTCAGTACTCTGACTCAGTCATCTCTCCTGACTGGCATGGGGATCATATAGGCTGCCGGGGGTCGAACCTAGGTTGGCCCTGTGCGGAGGCAAGCACCGTACCGCTTGGACCCTCGTTCTGGAGGATAAACGCGCCGTGTTCCCTCGACAGCTACACTGCCCCGCTGGCCACAACTGCCTCCAGCTCCCTGCACTCTGGCCCTGTGTGTACCCTTGTCACTGTGCAACCAGTAGCTTGGAGTCCCAGATAGTTAGGTACTTCCCCCCTCCCCAGCCCCTGTCTGTAGGCTTCGCTGACATAAACAGAATTTGGAAAGCTGAACAAGCGAATACATAAATAAGTAATAAATTAGAGAGGGGTAAGTGATCTTTGGAGCCAAAGCCCCGGGCCGCTGCCCAGCTCCCCGTGGGATGGTGCTTTGTTAGGGCGCAGAGTTTAAATGTCTCCTGCTCTTCCAGAGTTCAGCCTTTTCTTTCCATTCCCGCCCCCCTTTTCCCCCACCCCCAGTTCAGAGACCTTGTTTAATGTCTGGTCATGAGGATTTGGGGGCTGGTCAAAAGAATTTCAGAGTAAGGAATGCAAATTCATCAGGATGAGGAAAGGTCCGGCTCACACTGCTGTACCCTCCTGCGCGTCTCTTTAGTGGCTGGCCCTGGAGTTCGCAGAAACAGAGGTGACGGTGAGGCTCACTCTTGCTCCACCTGTCCGTCAGGGCTGGTACTGCACCTCACTCCCCCAAGATAATGATTTCTATCTGGTGGGTTTTTTAGAGTCTGAGAGTTAATTGGAAGATAAGGTTTGAGAAGAAGTAACAATTTAGTAGGACAGGATGGATCTGATGTTATTTAGTTTTTTTTTTTAAACGTGACCAATGTATCCCTGCGGTATCTTGGCCAATATAGGGCAGGAGAGGACTTGCTTCAGAAATGCAGGAAATTGGGAGTTCCTTGAATTACTTTTTTAGTTTCTGTTTGAGAACTGGGGGTTTTCTTTTCTTTTTTATTTTTGGTGGTGGTAATGGACATGATGATAACATACAGGTGGTTCGGTGACGACAACATACAGGTAACGCTCAGTGCTTACTTCCAGATCTGTGACCAGGAATCACTCCTTGGGGGTTGGAACCTTGTGATGCCAAGAATTGAACCAAGACAATAGTTTGCAAGGCAAATATCTTTTCCCCAATACCATATATTTGCTCCAGAGAACTGGGAATACTCAAGTAGACCACATGTATGGGTTCTTAGAAAATATATTGTTGAGGGATAGAGAGATTATACAGTGGGTAGGACACTTGCCTTCCATGTGGTCCACCAGGAGTGATTTCTCAGTGCAGAAGTCAGGAGTAACTCCTGAGCACCATTTGGTGTGGTTCAAAAACATATATATATAAAATATTATATATGATATATACTATATATATATCACATGTATGAAATATCTTTGGTTTCTAATGCTAGACAGGTGTGGGTGTGCATCATTGCATATCAGTATCTGAATATATAACTGAATGTTTACTACTGAAAGGCTAATTCCATTCCATCCTTGACTCTTCAAGGGAGGTCATCTCTAGATGTTTCTGGTGGATCTGCTATATGTCCTTTTTAGGTGATTATCCTTTGGGGGATTACATGCTATACAAGTAGTATTTGCTTCTAGGGCAGACTTTAAAAAATTGTTTCTTTTTGGGACATTTGTTTTGAGCTAGTGACAACTTTCTTATATGTTGGGAAGATTTATTCTTTAATTTAGATTTTGAAACCTTGAATTATAATAAATTTTCTACTTTTCTGGAGAACCAGTAATCCTACATTGCTACTTGTTGGCATCTGACCCGTTGCATTTCCCTCCATTTTATTAAATACAAAAATATCTTAAAATTTTTTTGAACTGTATTGCCTCCAATCTTAAGTGATACTTCCTAAAGGATAATTCCCAATTTTCATGTTATTTCTTCTTTTTAAGTGCATTTAAAAATGCTTGTTTGAAATTCAGAAGAAATTTCTCCAGAGAAATATTATGAATGGCTTAGATTTCCATGTAACTTTTCATTGATAATGAGCTTGAAATATTATACATTAATATTAAAAAGAAGGGAAATAAAAACAGTTAAATAATAACTAAGATTAGAACATGATGCCTTAAAACATAGCCTTTATTTATAATGACTGCTAGATGCTGGGAAAGCTATTTGGTGGAGGTGTTCTACTTCTGTTTTATTTTGGGGAGGCATCTGCTGTTGCTATTTGACCAGACTGTGGTAAGCTCAGTGATGAGGAGCTATTCAAGACTGGCAGTGCTGGGGCCTCCTGGAGCAGCAGTTGGAGGACCCTATGGAGTCAGAAATCCAAACTGGGTCCTCATGCAAGGCTCTTCATTCTTGTGAGGTTTCTCCCTGGCCATAGCTGTTTTAATTAGAGGAGGATTTCTTTTAACTTGGAGTGGAATACCGAAAGGACTTCAGAATATTTTACTCGCTACATATAACTAAGGACAGTTTCATTTATGTTTCAGAATAGGTATGACACAAATGTATAAGAGAATTGCCTTTGAACTCCAAAGGTCCTGTAAAGCACAGATTGAGAACAGAAATGAGTCTGCAATGGACTGAATTAATTATATGTCCTCTCAGCCTCCAATATGATGACATTTAGAGATGGGGGGCTGTGGAAAATAATTAAGTTGATGTGAGGTCCTGAGGGTGGGCCCCTCATAATGATATTAGTGGTCCTATAGCAAAAAGGAAGTGATAGTAGAGTTCTGTCTCTTCCATGTGAGGGCAACGAAGGCTGCCATCCGCAAGCCAGGAACACTGTTTCTCCAGGAACTTTCATATTGGAATCCAGTCTTCAGATTACCATAAATGTCTGTTGTTGGTGTCAACCCAGCCTATGCTATTTTGTTATATTTGCCTATCAGATAGATTTAGGGGCTAACTATTGAACTCCTGTGATCCTCTCCAGGAGTGAACTGATGAGCACAGTTCCTGAGTTGAGTTTTTAACCACATAGTAAAAGAGAAAGGCAGTGCACAATGAAGTAGAAGGCAGGAGACAGAAGATGGTTCAGATAAATTTGGAGTGTAGTAGGCTAAAGAGGGAATGAGTCTAAAGAAGCTCATCGTGAGTGAGAGTAGAGTTTTGGGGAAACTGGAGGCTTATTGTTAGGCTGGTCTCTGGGAGAATGTGGTATTGACTGAGTTAAGACTGTTATTAGGGGCCGTAGCGATAGCCAGCGGGTAGGGTGTTTGCCTTGCATGCGGCTGGCTCATGCCGGCATCCCATATGGTCCCCCAGCACCGCCAGGAGTAAGTCCTGAGTGCAGAGCCAGGAGAAACCCCTGAGCATTGCCGGGTGTAACCCAAAAAAAAAAAAAAAAAAAAAAAAAAAAGACTGTTATTAGGTAGCTTTTGAGCAAAACCAGCTTTGGTCTGATACTCAGCTGGAATTTGAAAATGTCTCTCTCTCTCTATTTCTCAAGTAAAACCCATGGATTTTCAGCTCTTAAGTTAAAACTTCATCTCATCATAGGATTCTGTGATTTGTTTGTGGTGTTTATAAATAATATTCTGATTAATTGCTTAAACAATCAGCAAAGTCTTGTGCAATTGTCTAACAAACTAGCCTTATTTTTTATTTTTTATTTTTTTTTCTTTTTGGGTCACACCTGGCAACGCTCAGCGGTTACTCCTGACTTTTCACTCAGGGGGACCAAACACAGGTCAGCGCCTTCAAGGCAAATGCCCTACCCGCTGTGCTATCGCTCCAGCCCCAAACTAGTTTTATTGAATTAGTTCAATGAGCTAGTTATTTGGTCTAAGGAAAATGAATATTCATGTGGCCAAATGGAAAATGTTGAATTTAGAGTGAGACCTATCTGAAATCTTTCATTCTCATACCTTTACCCTAATCAGGAAAGAATGGAGATATGAGAGTTTTTCAGATTTTTTCTCAGATATTCATTTTTTTCACCAAATATCTTTTGCTTCTAAGCATTCATTTTTATTTGTCTTCTGAGATTCTTTTAAGGGTCAAGTGAGATAATGTTCATTCAAGCACCTTTTGAATGGCCATGTCCTATGCATATGTTAATTCTCTTCTGCCTTGCTACTTAAATACAAAGGCTGTAATCAAACAAAGCATTGAAGGCAACTTTCAGGACTCAGAGCTCCAGTTAAGCGCTCTTCCCAGCTACACTCCTGGGCTTACTTCTTAGTGAATGCTAAATGCATGTGGCAGGATCCTGACCCCAAATCATTACAATGGATAGACTGCGCGTGCAGAGCTTAAACTATACGTGTGCTTGCTGCAACATGATGGATATAACTGCTTGCTGAGAATTTGATTTATTTTCCAATAGTTTAGCATCCCTCTGCTTTTATCTGATATGACTATTTTACAAGCGTGTGTACCAAGCATGGCTCCAAAATTGCAGGTTATGAAATACAGAAAATGGAACAATTGCCGTGCATAGCAGAAATCTTCCTGTTCAGTCTGTGTGCTGTATATTTTAAAGTAAGATGGACTGCTGAATGGTGATGGGGCTTGCCTTGGGCTTCATCATATTTTCCCCTACAGCTGAAAGGAAATGCAAGACTTTCTTCTCCATTTTCAACTTCATATTGTTAGTTGGTTTTTCACAGGCTGGGATGTGATGATGGGTTTTTGCCTTATCATTTGTTGGCATAATAAAAATGACATGATGATGGGGAACGGAGCCGCTCCCCTTTAGGTTGGAACAGAGAAGCTGATACTAGTAATGAAAACATAGCTGGCTGATGGCTATGGCTGCCTTCCCCTTTACTGTTTCACCTCAACCCAGATCTTTATATTTTCAATAATACACTTGCTCGCCAAGAAACGCCCATCTGAAACTCAGTGCTATTGCGTTATACATATGTTTGGGTGTCGAATGGACTGACTGCCCAGCCTGCAGTCTGCTCAGTGGATGTACTGGTACAGGAACACAGTTTCTAGAGGACGGCTTGTTTCGTCTCAGTCTATATTGCTTCAGGTTTTCCCCGAAATATCCCTCTTTTTCCCGTGGTCAAAATTGATTCTGGGCTGTGTAATTGGTGTCTAAGAACAGAACAAATTGAGGACTGGTTCAACTCTAATAACACCTCTATTCTGCAGCGGGCTTCCTCCTGCTCAGCTGAGCAGAAGGGATTGTGGGAATGTGTGGGACCCTGATTGGCACCATTTGGAGCAGACTTAGGCTGAAGCCAAGTGTGACAGACCTTAGAAACTTGTGCGGGCATAGCAGAGAGGAGACACATTTATGGATTGGCCAGGGAGACTGTAGTCATGAAATGTGAACTTATTCATTGGTTATATACGAACTCTCAGTCACCAAGGGCCAGTCACCTGGACTGTGTATTCACCAGTGCATTGCAGTGCTGAAAAACCCACACCAGACCTGGGGGCTGCCGCATAGACCCATTTAGAGCAGGTTCCTTCCATGTCTTTGCCCTCCTGTGTTTTTTCCAGTGTGCAGATGCACTGTGTTATGAATCACATTCTTTGTTCCATGGGTTATCTGGGATAGTTGATTTTCTTTTTTTTTGCTTTTTTGGGTCACACCCAGCAACGCTCAGGGGTTACTCCTGGCTCTGCACTCAGGAATTACTCCTGGCGGTGCTCGGGGGCCATATGGGATGCCAGGGATTGAACCCAGGCCCCACAGGCCGGCCGCATGCAAGATAAACGCCCTACCCACTGGACTATCGCTCCGGCCCGTGGGATAATTGATTTTAAGTAAGCTGAGTCTATAACAGAGGATGTAGCAGTGAGCTCAAAGAAGTAGTTGGTTTCTGATTTCTTTTCAATGATTGTTCAGTGACTTTCCAAACAGGATCAATGCCTGACAGGTACTGAGCATTGACTGTGATTTAAGCACTGTGCTAAGCCCTTGACATAATCCCCTTATCACCCCTATGAAATAGATGTGGGAATTGTTGCCATCTTAGAGAAAGGAAACTGAGGTATAGAGCGGCTCAATGACATCTGTAAGGTCATGCAGCCAGGAGCTGTATAGAGGGATTTAAATTTTAATATTTTAATTCTGGAGTCTTGAATTTTTAACCATACTGGGTGCTAGTGGTAGAGCCCCAAAAGACTAAGCGGTTTGTGAAACTTTCATTCTGGTGAGTGAGGAAGGTCAGATATCTAAAAAAGATAAAGACCAGAATTTTCTTTTCTTTTGGGGCCACACCGAGTGTGCTCAGCAGCCACACCCAACTCTGTGCCTAGGAGCATGCTTTGGGAACCACGCGTGTTGTTGAGGACTCAAACACTTTTGTGGCTGAGGCCACTTTAACCTCTTTCTTGTTCCTGCCTGAAAAGGGATCCTTTGAAATAGGAGTAAGAAAGTATGATAATACAAAACCATACCTGTTCATGTACTCCAAATATGTCCCTTCCGCTTTCCTGGGCGAAGTCTTCCTCCACCCCTGCTGTGGCTTTGCTTCCTTGTCATCCAAACTTCATGTGGCAGAGACAAAAACTAATGAAAAAACTAGGGATGCTGTCAAAGGGCGGAGCACATGGCTTCCACGTGATCTTCAGAGCATCTCCATTGTGGCCCTGTGGCCCCCATGCACTGTGTGGAATGCCCTCCCCCACAAATAACTGAAAAAGGGCTAAGATTTAGAGTTCTTTTTACATGCTAGATGTATTCCCATATAATTCTACAATATTTCAGGAAATATTTCTTATCTAATTCTGTAATACTTGGTACTCTGGTTATTTCTGCTAAGAGATATATTTCTTTTTGGGGGGTGGGCCACATCTAGTGGTTCTCAGGGCTGACTCCTTGCTCTGTGCTCAGGGATCACTCGTGGTAGGGCTTGAAGGACCAACCATATGTGGTGCTGGGGGATTGAACTCTGGGTTGGCAGCAGGCTAGTTAACTCCCCTTCTATTGTTCTGACTCCTGAGATTTAATAATTTCTATGTTAAGAGGTATAGAAGCTCTCTTCAAAGGTGAAAAAATATACAGAGAACTTGTAGAAATGAAACAAAACTACTGTATGGTGAAAGACTTTAATTTTCTTTCCTTCCTTCTATCCTTCCTTCCTGCCTTCCTTCCTCTCCATTCCTTCTCCCTTCTTTCCTCTCCATCCATTCTTCCTTCCTCCTCCCTCCTCAGTTTTCTCCTCTCCCTTTCTCCCCTTATTTCATCCTTTGTCCTTTCCTTAACTAATAGTTCCCTGACATGATCCTCTAATTATTTTGCTGACATTGAGGGTAATGTTGGTGTAATAAAGTGTCTTGTACCCCTCTCCCCATATTCCCACCTCCTCCTGACAGACTTGTGATCCAGCTCAGACAAATCATTTTGTCCCTTGAGACACTAAGCTTCAGCAGACTGATCCCTGGATGGCTGTAACTGGACATGATTTATCCAAGCTGTACGCTGTCAGGCTATCAATTTGCTGCTGCTGCTTTGATCCCAGGAGTGACCTTTTATTCTTATCCCTTCTACATCCATTTTCTACCTTCACTTTCAATTCTGTGATTCACATTTAGCTCTTTGGTCAATCTGATTTTGGGTTAAAATAGCCAGACTTTCAATACTTTGTCACCAAAGAATCCTTTTACATATAACTAATAGCTTTGACATCTATCCATATTGTGAGGGGATTTCCAGGATTACTTCAAGCATCCCTAAAATATCTTTCCCTTCTTTGATTCCCTAAGCTACCTGGAATGGTGTCAACTCTACTTTTTATGTCATACTTAGGATCTTTTAATAACCATTAAGTGGGTTGTGGAACCCCTCAATGCTTTTTTGTTCAGTGCAGTGGTGTTTGTTGGGTCACCTGCCAGGGCCTTGGGAGACATAAAAGCAGGTGATGTGGTATGTGATTCTAATTGCAGCGCAGCTTTCTCCCTTCCCCATTACTATACAGCACGCCAGGAATGTTGATTTTTTTTTTGTCTTGTTTTGTTTGGAACCACACTTGGTGGTGCTCTGGTGTTTCTCCTGGCTCTGAAGTCAGCAATCACTGTTGGTAGTGCTCATAGGACCCTATGGGATGCTGGGGTTTGAGCCAGGGTCAGCTGTGTGCAAGGCAAGTGCCCTGTATTATTGCTCTGGTCCCCAGAAATGAATTTTTTCTTGAACTGTGCTCTACTATTGCTGTACTTAAGATTTTGTTATTATAGGACTGGGTTCAGATCTTTATCCCCTAGTTCTGAATTTAAAATTCTGTTAGTTATTGGTGTTGTGTCTTAGCTTGCCTGTGGTCTTATTGACTTACCATCAATAAAAAGGGAATTCTACTTTAAAGGAATGTTAGATTTATATGTGCATCAGGGACAACTTGGAAGAGAAAAGAAAGTAGCAACAGAGAAACCCTCCCCTGCAGCCTGCAGGCTGAAAGAGGACTGGTTCTTGCTCCACTTGTTTTTCTAGGAATGGTGCTGGGCTTCCCGGCTGGGCGTGTGATTGTACTCCTCAGTAAGGCACACACTCTTTCCTGGCACAGCCGGGGAGCAGACACTATTTCCTTCTTCTCTCTACTACCTGATTCTGCAGATCCAGTGGAACACTGAGCATGGGATGTTTTAAAACATTCTCAGGTCAGCTGGAGACAAACAAAAGCTTGTTGGACAACTGATTGTCCACTTTGGTTCAAGTGGACCTCTCTATAGAGGATCATAGTCTTTGCTCACTACCTGCCCCCTCTCCCCACTCTTTTTCTGAAAATTACAATGTGATTTCTTTGGGATCTTCTCTCCATAATTCAATTAATGTGATCCATCCTAAAGCCTTCCTGTCAGCACCATGTGGGGGCCACATGGTCTAGTCATTTTACTCTTAGGGTAATGCATACAACTCTAAGATTTTCTATGGAACTTCTAGGAAGAATCTGTTTTATGAAATGATAGAAAATGTATGTGGTGCTTCTGGCAGCCTTCATGCCAGGCAGTGGGGATAAGGGATTCAAGTGAGACAACTTTCTAAAGGCAGTGTTGGAGCACCTGAGACCAGCCTTGCCAAACCAGAGCTGCTCCAAGCTTTTCCCTGACAGGAACCAATTAATTTCCTTTTTAACTCAAGCATTTTGGTCCCTAACAAAAGCTCTTGCTGTGAGTTCTGGTGAGCTCTGTGATCCTTCCATTTCCCCAAAATAGGGGGACAATAAATTTTGGAGACAGGAGCTTAGCCTCCAAAGTGCTTCTTGTATCTTTCATGAGGCAGCGCCAGTGGAGAATAGAGTCAGAAGGGGGCTTTAATGATAACTCTGTCAACTTGAACTAAAACAGAAAAGATCCATGCAGGTGACCGAGGTGGGAGCCGCCACAGAAAAGTCTCCATGGTGCAAAAGATCTTTATGATTTGAATTGTTATTGCAGTTGAGAAGGGCTAAGATTACCAACAACAGTTGTGCAGTGAGAAGAAACATTCTTTTTCGTCTCCTCCCACAATTTCCACTTTTTTAAAAAATATATTATAAGTATTAAGTGGGAAAACTTTTACTAAGATTTTCCAGCAAGGACTAGTCAGCAGAAGTTCTGT
Organism: Cryptotis parvus; assembly: GCA_021461705.1. Classification (NCBI taxonomy): domain Eukaryota; kingdom Metazoa; phylum Chordata; class Mammalia; order Eulipotyphla; family Soricidae; genus Cryptotis; species Cryptotis parvus. The sequence goes on from JAJIBD010000497.1 coordinate 47,078, forward strand.
AATATCTGCTATTTTCATTTGGGTGATGAAGAATTAGACGCAGTTTAGGAAGGAGGAGGGCTGTAAAGAAGCTGAGCAAAGCTTGTCTGAGGATTTATCCACAGGAGTGGAAAGAGTTGGGGAATAAAAAGGTAGATATAAATAAGGAAGTGGAAATGCAGAGAGGCTTGGCATCAAGGGTAAAGAGTCACATATGCTGACTGTGAGCCAACTGTAAAGGGATGTTACTGATGAGAGAAGAGAGTGGAGAGGGTGGCAAAGCACCATGGCAGTGAGACCTGACTTTCAGTATTCAGATAGTCACTGAGAGGCAGTTGGCTATGGGCAGTCTCTAATCTTGGTGGCATTTAAAATAGTTTGCATTTGTAGCATCCTTAGGGGCAAGGGAAACTGGAGAATGTACTGATCTTTGGTCATTGTCTTGGAAAACTATGTTATGCATTAGAAATGGACTGATACAGGCTGGAGAGATAGTGCTGCAGACTGAGTGTTTGCCTTGCATGCAGCTGACCTGGGTTCAATCTCAGGCAGCCTCTCTGGTCCCCCAATCCCACTAAGAGTAATGCCTGAGTGCAGAACCACGGAATCCCTGAGCACTGCTGGGTGTGTTCCCTCTCTACACTCCACCCAAATGGATGGATACTTAGATTTGGGAGTAAGGCAGAAGCAAGTGAGGTATCACTGTATCACTGTCTTCCCGTTCATCATAGATTTGCTCGAGCAGGCTCCAGTAACATCTCCATATGTCCTGTCTCATGCAAGTAGAGCCCAAAGGTACCTGCTTGCTCGAGGAACATAAAGAGCCTCAAACCATTCCATCAGGTCATGGGAATGAGGTCTATAATTGTTACTGGTATTTGGTATATTTATGAAAAATTTTTTACAATGGAATCTTTTAAGTTATTTTTATCAAATCTATGTATGCATTTGTATAAGTTTGCATCAGAAGTGGTGTTTTGCTACAAAATTAAAGAATTTTGGTCTTTTTGAGTTTTTGTAGGTTGACTTTAGATGGAAGTGTGTAGTTTTAAATTGGCAACAAGTCATTGTGTATGGGGAACCATTTTACACTCACTTTTGTGGAATGGATGATGTATGGAATTAGAATGGATTTTGGAGATTGGAATAAACTGAGTCTCAGTACTAATTCAACCTAATTTTTAGACACAGGAGAGCCTAGTCAAACGCTGGTGTCCCAGAGTTTTCGTGTCTTCATCTGTATGGCAATGATAATAATTCTTCCCTTACAGGAGTGTGTGCAGCATAAATGAGATATATGTGTGTAACTCAAGCGTCTCCAACAAGGTTGCCATCTTGCAGTGACTAGAAAACAAATGGTGCCCTGTGGAATTATGCAGTAGACACTGCTGTCCCGATACCCTCCAATTACTTGGGTGATATCTTACTTTTTAAAATAAACATAAAATGACTCTAGTTGTCATCCTTTGTGCTGTGAGAAGATAATTCTTTCCTCACATTGCCAAGGATTCTCTCTCAGTATGTCTGGTGGACACTTGTGTTTCCCTGGTTTTATCTTCTTTTATCTTTGGCTCCTGCTAAGACCTTTTTTCCAAATTATTTTTTCAGACCTGCCCTCATGGTCTGATCCATTCTGTTTCATTTACTAAAGACAGCACAATAAGGTTTCTGATTGAAAAAAAATTTTATCAAAGGGTTGGATAACGGAGGAGTGCCTTGGCATGTAATAGAGAGCAATTTCCAATGAAATATTTATTTTTATGGTTCTGAAATTCCCTGCCCAGTTTGGTGCCAGGGAATTCTTAGTTGCTGTCTTGCTCTTCCAGTTTTGGCTGGCTCTCATCTCTTGGGGGTCTAATCCTACAGTTATTTCTGTATCCTCTCAGACCCCCCTTTGTCCATGTCTTCTAAGTATCAAAATCCACATTTGCTACTGGGAAGCAGAATTATCCCTTTACTTGGCTCTGCAGGACATTTGGAAGTACCATTTTGTTCAAGATTCCAGAGCCTGCCTTAGCTGAGTTGCACCTAGGTATCCATTTAGTTATTCATCAATCCTGATATGAATTTCTCTCTCCTGTACTGTGTGAAAGTGCTGTTATCTTATTGCTATGTACCACTTTGTGAAACAATACTATTTCCTCTTCTCCTGACTTCTTCAAAATGCTAATCCTATATAGACAGCCAGCAGTTCTGAGCTAGAGCTACAATGAAAACAAACAAAAACCGACAAGGTAGACATGGACTTTGTCTCTAGACACTTTTAGAGTATGAGGCTCCCATTCCTAACTTGTTGGAAAGGTTCTAAATTGTGGGCTTCCCACTGTGCAGTTAGGCACTGTCCTGATGCCCTCAGAATCAAAATGTTCTCGCATAAGTTGTTCAAATGACCTGACTTTGTGTTTTCGTGTGCTGACCCAGTCATGATGATACTGATATGATGATCCCCAAAGTGGTGCCAGAAGATAGACACTACACTTCATCAAATGACAACATTTTTCAATGTTGTCAAGAATTCTGTTTCATAGCTTATGATTGCCAGCTAGGTCTAGAACTCATCTGAGCATGCTCTTTCCCAATGTGGACTCCTTCTGCTGCTTCAGGTCTTGGCTAAAAGTTGCCTCAGTGAGGCCTCTCCGAGCCAGTCACTCAGATTCTGTAACTCCTTTCCTTGAGTATTCTTTCCCTCCTTTTTTCCCTCTGAAGCAGTTATGTCATTTGGAGTGACAGCTTAGCTTTGTTTATACTCAAATTTGTTCCATTTCTTCTTCTTCTAGAATGTAAGTGTGGCATTGGGCAAGGTTTTATTCTGTCTTATTCACTGCAGCACCCAGAAACTGGATTAAGCCAGCAAGTATACTGTGAGATCATGACATGTTTGTTGGATATTTACTGGACAACTAAGCAACATACATTCCACTTTACCTCTTGCAGAGAACTCACATGTGACTTGTCTGGCTTAACTTCCTACCAGCTCGGGGTGCTATGAGCAAAAGGTAGCATGGTGATGTGAGCATTCTGGGCCATGAGATTATACGTAGCTCATCTGGGGGCTTGACCCCTTCTCCATTGAACTTGGAGTATACTTCAATTGTAGTGTGCTTCCTACTATGGCGCTTGAAGTCACTGCACACAAATGTTGTTTGTATGCAGAAAATACAACAAATACTTTGGGGGTAGAAAGAGTGATGAAACTGTTCTGAGCTAAATATCCCAAAGCATCTCTGTTGTGCCATTATCCTAGTCTAAAATGCTTGCCTGAGAGGGTCTTGTCTGCCAAAGCGAGGAAAGGTACCATATATATCACAACGGCACCACACCAGCTGCAGTCTCAAATGTCGAGGCTCCCTGCCAAAATGAGCAAAACCAGACTCACTTTCATGTGCAGGTCTTAACTAGCCCAACAGCACTGGGGATCCACAGAAAAGAGAAAAACCTGTGAGCATAGATGAGGTCAGGGGGCTCATGTTCATAATGATAAAAATTCACATTTGTCATGACATTTCTTTAACATCTCCCAATACGTTTGATTTCTGCATTCTGAAAAGGAAGTCTCCTGGTTGAAATGAGACTGGTAGGCGTGTGTCTGCTGTACTGATGAAGAAGCTGAAGCTGGGACAGATTGTGCAATTAGTCTAATGTTAGGTTATCTGTAAGGGATAGAATTGAGTTTTCCACTATGTATTTTGGAAACAAATGAACACATTCTTCTCATTCTTAGAAGACTGTCTCTCAAGGTTTAGCATGAATAAAAATCACATGGAGAGTTTGAGTACCTCCAGAGATTCTGACACTGAAGGATGAGGGTGATGTCCAAGAAAAGTATTTCTAGCAATCCCAGATGTTGCATCTGATATTCTGTTCTGCTGATCACAATCCAAGTGCACTGACGTAGAGATTAAAGAAGACTTTATAATTTCCTTTGGGTTTAATACTTTATAATTTCCAATTGGGCTTCCCTCTAGTCATCCTAAACTGACTTTCTTGCTGTTTTTTGAAACTTTATTTATATTCCCTCCTACCTTAAGGTTTTTTTTTTTCATGCTTTTCAACCTGGAAAGTCTTTTAAGGTTAAGTTCACTTATCTATCCATCCATCCATCCATCCATCCATCCATCCATCCATCCATCCATCCATCCATCCATCCATCCGTCCGTCCGTCCGTCCGTCCGTCCGTCCGTCCGTCCGTCCGTCCGTCCATCCATCCATCCGTTTATTTAATGTGTGGGTGTGGTTGGTTCACACCCAGAAATGCTCAGCAGTCACTCCTTGCTCTGCACTCAGGAATTATTCCTGGGTGCTCAGGAATCATATGTGGTACCATTGATTGTATACAGATCTGCCTCATGCAAGGCAAGTGCCTTACCTACTTTACTGTTTCTCCTATAGCTATCTCCTTTTGCAAAATAAAAATTTATTTACATAAAGAAGGAAATATGGAGCCAGAGAGATAGGTGCCTACCGTAGGGATGGTGCCCACTGCCTTGCATGCAGCTAATTCACGTTCCATCTTTAGCACCATATATGGTTCTTCAGAGCATTACCAAGAATGATCCCTTAGTACAGAGTCAGGAGGAAACACTGAGCACAACTGTGTGGCCATCCCTTAACACACACAAATTGAAAAAAAATGCTTTTCTTTTTTTACTTGATTGAAGAAGTTAGACTTTGTTTTTAAACCCACAATCCTGCATTTAATTAGTTATGGGGAATTTTTAAAAAATTACTATTTATACACAGTACATAATTTCAAATTGTGGGTGTTATCTTCTAGAAAAACATTTCACATTGTTGGGGGAATGCTGGCTGGTACAGCCTTTCTGGAAAACAATATGGACATTCCTCCAAAGACTAGAAATTGAACTCCCATTTGACCCAGCCATACCACTCCTGGGAATCTACTCTGGGAAACCAAAAATACGCAGCGGAAACACCATCCCTACTTTTATGTTCATAGCAGCATTATTCACAATAGTGAATCTGGAAACAACCAGAGTGCCCGAAAATCGATGACTGGATAAAGAAGCTTTGGTACATCTACACAATGGAATACTATGCAGCTGTTAGGAAAAATGAAGTTATAAAATTTGCCTATAAATGGATGGACATGGAGAAGATTATGTTGAGCGAAATTAGCCAGAAGGAGACAGATACAGAATGACTGCATTTATTTGCATAACATAAATATATATGTACATATTATGATACCAATATCCAAGGTCAAGTGAAACATATATCAGGAGGTCTTGTCAAAGGGGGAAATTATCACAAACGTGTGGGAGTCAGAGGCTAGGTAAGACAGAAAATGGAACAGTGTGCTAACAATTGTCGAGGGTACTAATGCCAACCTAGAACTAAAGCATTAAATAGAGGCAAAAAGATACACATGACAACCCTTTAATGTATGCTCTGTAATCCGTAGTCTGGAAAGGAAGGAAAAGAGAAGAGAGAGAAAAGGGAAAGAAATAAAGAACCTGCCATGGAGGAGGGTTGGAGAACGAGGGAGGGAACTGGGGATGTTGGTGGTAGGAAATGGGCACTGGTGGAGGGATGGGTGCTGGAACACTGTATGGCCTAAACCCAAATATGAACTTTTTAATTGTATATCTTTGTAATTGTAAAAATAAAAAATTAAAAAAAAATTCACATTTAGTGTGTAAAGTAGTTCACTTGTCACTTGTCTTCCCATTGTTCATCAATCTTAAGTGGGCTCTAGTAATGTCTCCATTCATTGGGAATGAGGTCCATTATTGTTACTGTTTTGGCATATCAAATACACCACAGGTAGATTGCCAGGCTCTGCCGTGGCTCTGGGTTCATCCCAGGGAGTCCAGTCCTTTTCTATGTCAGACTATCAATCATCCAGGGCCCATGGGGCAGAGCTCTGGGTGTAGACAAGCCTGTCTCCTGTCTGCCACCTGCTGATGCAGCCGGGCACCACAGCCACACCTGCAACCTCGAGAGGCAGAGTGTAAAGTAGTTAGAATAGACAAATAAAATAACATGTCATTGACTGAACTTATTTAGAAGTCAAGTGTCTTTTAGTCATTTTTCTGTGAAATTTATGGTGTCTTGGGCCTCTAAGGATCACCAAAGCAACCACTATTTAGTTTAAGAAAGTGAAAACCCAGTACTGCATATGTTTATAGACTCTAAAATTATAGGGAAACTTTAATCTGTAGAAAAATCACAAGGAAATAGGCCAAGTAAACACCATTGACAATATTGTTGTCATTTTGTTAGATTTACTTCAATATTTTTTTAGATTAAATGAAACATTACTGTGCTCACTTATCTTCTCTCTGCCTTCTGCTCTCTCATTCACTAACTTTGCTTCCTAGGAAAACTCTCTTTCATGAACATTGACTGTTTTCTTCCATGCAATGGGAATACATCTATCGGTGGCAATTTATATATGAAAAGTCACAACTTGTTGTGAATAAGTTTATATTTGTTGCAGTATGAGAGTTTACAATATTTTGTCTTCAATTGTGATATGTATATATCCACAAAAAAAGGTGAAAAAATACTGTATATTTATTAAACAAAATTTCTTTGAAGTAGTAGAGAGAACATGGGAATATTTCAGAAAGATAAACTGTTAAGGAGTAACTCTCCAAAAAATAGACCATGTATTTTTTCATGTGTAGGATCTTGGGTTCTATTCTAGGACCTACCTACATTCCAGGCGTGACACCAAATACCACTGTGGGTAGTGTCCCTATGTCCTATATGTGAGACACTTCTGTTCTGTGGCCAGCAACAGGACAACAATGACATTCACAAAAACCACAAAGAATTCATTTCTCTAGCGGAAATCTTTATAATAACTGAACACTTTAAATATTTTTATTTCATATGTCCTCTTGAGAGTTTTATAGATCTTAGTGGTGATAAGATCGAGAAAAATATTAACATAGGTAGTTTTGATTTTATTCATCAAATAATTTGTACAGTTGAAAGAAACTTCTGGAATGAATTAGATACATGGTTGATTAATGATTAGTTTCATTTCTTCTTGGTGCGTGGTAGTTGGGGCTAAAGCTTTTAATACAGTATTTGTTTGCAGAACTCTATTTAGCAAACTATTTTGCTCTTCATGACTATATAAATTGGCAATTACATGCACCTTAAACAGATATTATGTTGAACTAAATTGTACAGTGGTTTGGGTTAAACCTAGTTCATGCTAGCAAACCTTTTGCTTATTAAATATGTGCAATAGCTATAAAATCTTTATATAATCTGAAGAATTTTACTCTTGTATAAAACAATCACACTATCATATGGCTTCTCAGAGTGTGAAAGAATAAGATATTAAAATGTTGTGAATCATACTTGAGTGCTTATATTAATTTCTTCTTCCTTCATTTACCCAGGGGGTCTGTAGTGGGCAGCACCTCTCAGCTTTGGGGAAGTAGCCTTCATGTTAGAGCCGGGAGAATGGGCTCAGCAGCTCTGGAGCGGCCTTGCTCCCAGCTACCTCCTGTAGAGAAGTGTTCATGTTTTTCTTTAAATTCAGAGATTTTTGCCTTCTATACTAAAAGTTTTCCATTGAAGTATATAAATTAAGTCACTACTTAGAATCCTCACTTTTTTGGTTCCCAAATTTTGCTGCAAAATTGATACATTTAGAGAAGACAAATCTTATTTCATTTTCAGCATTTCTTCAGGTTTCTCTCTGAGCTGATGGTGCAAAGGGGAAAAGTATCACCACAAGGTATTAGGACAAATTTGTGGCAAAACTACATTGTAGTGTCTTGTGATTTTTTTCATGCCTTAATATTTCTTATGGTTATATTCACTGTCACTGTCTTCCCGTTCATCATCAATTTGCTTGAGTGGGCACCAGTAACATCTCCATATGACCTGTCTCATGCAAGTAGAGCCCAAGGGCACCTGCTTGCTCCAGGAACATAAAGAGCCTCAAACCATTCCATCAGGTCATGGGAATGAGGTCTATAATTGTTACTGGTATCTGGCATATCAAATACGACACGGGTAGCTTGCCAGGCTCTGCCGTGCAATGGTTTATATTACTGACAATTAAGAGCATTCCTTAACCAGTTTTATTTTAATTTTTTGCTTTCTTTGTACATTTATAAGTGGGATTTAGAAATTTCTGGAAAACAATATGGACATTCCTCCAAAAATTAGATATTGAGTTCCCATTTGACCCAGCAATACCACTCCTGAGACTATTCCCTGGACACCCAAAACACAGAGCAGAAATACCATCTGTACTTCTATATTCATCATAGCACTATTCACAATAGCCAGAATGTGGAAATAGCCTAAGCTCCCAAGAACAGAAGACTGGATAAAGAAATTGTGGTACATCTACACAATGGAATACTATACAGCTGTCAGGCAAAATGAAGTCATGAAGTGTGCCTACAAATGGATGGACATGGAGATTTTTATGCTTAGTGAAATCAATCAGAAGGAGAAGGATAGATATAAAATGACTAAATGGCTCAGGGCCGGAGTGATAGTCCAGCAGGTAGGCCATTTGCCTTTGCACGCTGACGGCCTGTGCAGGCCCAGGTTCGATTCCCGGCATCCCAAATGGTCCCCCGAGCACCGTCAAGAGTGATTCGTGAGTGCAGAGCCAGAAGTAACCCCTGAGCATTGCCAGGTATGACCCAAAAAGCAAAAAAAAAAAAAACTAAATGGCTTTAGTCTTTGTGAGATATAAATATATACCAGTGTTCTGCTGATAGTTGGAAATGCCAGACTAGACTGAGCATTGAATGTAGGCAAAGGAATATGCATGATAAACCTATAAATGTATGTGTGGCAAGCCACAGTGTGTAAGAGAAGGGAGAGAGAGAGAGAAAAGAGCTAGGAGAGAGGAGAAAAAGAGGGTGAGTGTGAGAGAGAGAGAGAAGAGGAAAAGTGCCTGCTATAGAGGCAGACTGGGGGGAGAGGGAAGGGAATCTGGGGACATTGGTGGTGAAAAATGTGCACTGGTGGAAGGATGGGTGCTGGAGCACTGTATGACTGAAACCTAATCATGAACACTTTGTAATTGTATATATGGTGGTATAATAAAATGCTTTTAGAAAGCTGGTTTTTAAAAAAAATTTATTATACCACAGTGAAACATATAGTTACAAAGGTGTACATAATTGGTTCTTGGTAATACAGTATTTCAGCACCCATCCCTCCACCAGTGCCCCACCCCCACCAGAATACCCACACCCCCCCCTGCCCACCCCCCAGGCTGCCTTAGTAGCAGGTACCCCATTTTCTTTCTCTCCCTGTCTCTCTCTGTCTCTGCATCTCTCTCCCCCTTCTTTTACACATTGCGGCTAGCCCTGCAGATGGCTAATGTTCCTTGGATGGCCACAATCTCTTTTAAATTTAGAAAGCTGTTGTTTTAAATAATTTTTTAAAAAATAAAATAAAAATTGCTGAGTACTTAGAATAGTTTGTTTACATACTAGGTGTAATTTTATGAGTAATGGCTAAAATTTGCTGAATATTAATCATGTGTTAGGCACTTTTGGTGTCCTGCCTTGTGGATTATTTTATTGCTGTTCTGGTCCACGAGACAGGTATGTAATCATATCTATGTTCAGCATCAATGTCTAAAGTGCCAGGAGGGCAGAGATCAGTAGTACAGAATTTCTCTGAAATTCTTACAATTGTGATAAGCTTTAGAAATCCTATGTATTTTATAATACTAGAGAACACAATGACAGTATAGTCTAGAATAGAAGTGTTGTCATGAAAAAAAAGAGAAAACAAAACAATCCTCCCTTGATTTTGTTCAATAGAACTCTCATAAAATATGGTCAGAAGATCTCTACCTGCTTTTGCACCACAGCTGTTTATGTGCATAAGCATTGGACTCCTCAGAATAAACTCAAAGAATCGGTGGATACAGCTCTGTAACTCTGGGAGGGGACACAGGGCTAGTGTGGTTTCGGGCAGCATCTCTTCAGTTCAGTTCTGATCCTCCCCAAACTGACGAAGCTGCTTGCTGACTCCTTGGCACAGCTCTTGTGAGAGAACTATAGTTAATTTAGTATAGATAAGAATCTATCCATAAATTAATGATAGCTGAGACTTACTAGAGGTTTTTCAATTGAATCCAATAAATGTTGAGCACTTTCTAATGTGCCAGATGCTGTTCTACATGCTTGGGATACAATAGCGAGGAAGCCAGACTGGGATTCTTGCCTTTATGGGGGAGCTAAGTAATAAGCAAGACAAGTTATCTATCTGTTACACGAGAGAGAATGATCACAATCTCCACTTCTCGTATTTCTGAAAATATACTTCCATGCTATTGTAAGGTGAGGCCTAACAAGGGCAAAAGAATGAGGGATATCTACTCCAGTGCAAGCCAAAAGGGCAAGCTCTGTCTGAAGGGAGAATAGTGGTGCAGCTGCCTGCTGCCAAGGATCACCCTGGACCGATGTGTTTAGACAAAACTATAGGTAGAATCACTGTATCACTGTCACTGTCTTCCCATTGTTCATCGATTTGCTCTAGTGGGCACTAGTAACATCTCCATACTTCCTGTCATAAGCAAGTGTAACCCAAGGGCATCTTCTTGCTCCAGGGACAGGAAGAGCCCCAAACCATTCTTCAGGTCATTGAACTGAAGTCCATAATTGTTACTAGTTTTTGACATAACAAATAAAACACGGGTAGCTTGTCAGACTCTGCCATGTAGGTGGTATAGTCTCAGTAGAATGTTATTCTTTGCTGAAAAATGCTTCTTGTTGGTCTTAGGTTCTTAACAATCAGTATGGTTACTGTTGAGTTTTATTATATGGGTAGGCTTCTAATGAGCACATCTCTTGATCAGGTCTTTAGGAAACATGGTATTCTGCGTGAAAATGAATCCAGCTCCTGATTTCCCCACTCCCAACAAGTAAAGAATGATTAAGGTTTGCTTCAGGAACAGTATCTATCTCCTGCCCCTTGCTTAGTATTGTGCTCGTGTTTAAAAAAAATATAGGGATGGCATTAAAAAATAAAAAGTGGCAAGATGATAGTAGAAACAGAGACAAAGAGCAGAACTTGAGTGCTGATGCTTTGTCATCTCTGTGACCACTTGGATACTTGGTGGCTGCAATTTGAAACAGCGAGACAGAGGGTGAATAGCGAAGTGTCAAAATTTTGTTCATATAGGACATATCTTACTATATGTGAATATTTTTTCAACTAGCGGTTTGTTTTCAGAAAACCCCTATTACTGAATAGCCATTAAAGTGCAGTTCATTTTTTGAGGCAAATGTTCTTTACATATGTTTTCTCCTGTTATTCTAAAATATAAATATGATGAAATAGTTTGCCCATTGCTTTTTGTTCCTTTTAGAAAATGGACCACAATATTTTATTTTATTTTCATTGCTTTAAAATTGAATTACTGGCATGCTTTATGTATATGAAGTTCAATGAAGAAAATGCTCTGTATTTCTTTCTCTGGTCACTATCTTTATTAGTTTTAGAATTATTCCTGAGACTAATTCCTTTGTAAAGAGGAGATAGAAAATGATTTTCTCTGAGTGTCATATACGCTAGTTATATCACTGGACTTGAATAAGATTCATATTCCCTTTGGTGAAGTTAGATTTATTTGCTCAGCTAATCATCTTGTGACAGGCTAATAACTTTTAATGAGACATTCCTTGTTGCACCTAGTCTCACAGTAACATCTAACCACTTCCTCCCCTGTTAGAAATATGTCGAATGAGAGAGAGAGAGAGAGAGAGAGAGAGAGAGAGAGAGAAAGAGAAAGAGAGAGAGAGAGAGATGAGAAGTGGCTTTCTCAGGGAACCTTTTTCTTTGTGGCAAGTTTGAAATAAACTTGGACCAGACTTGACAATTAGCTTTAGCATATGCTTGATAAGAGCTGTTGTTAAAAGCCAAAGCACAAGCGTAAAAAAATAAAGAGGAATTGATCTTGACAGTACTGGTGGGGTTGTCAGAGGGTTGAACTTAGCATGGTTTGGTTAGGGCAGGCCTCAGTGAAGAGAGGTGTCTAAGCAAAGATATGACAGAGTGAGCAGTTCCCTGAGAGTAGCTGTGGGAAGAGAATTCCACAGGGAGGGAAAGGCATGTGCAAATGCCCTGAAGTAAGAGATCGCAGTTGAGTTTGAGAAGTTTGCCACTAATGGGGAGGGAGAGAGTGGATTAGTGAGCTCAGAGAGGACTGGGGGCACTTTAGGATTACAGAGGTCCATTTGCTTCTCTGGTCTTCCCTGTTTAGGATCCTTTTAAAACCTTGACGTTCCCCTTTTCTCCTGAGTTGACTTTCATTTCAAAACCTAGAGAGCTTTAGTTTGAGCTTTTCTATATTTTGCTTCGTTCTGAAACCTTTACTCACCCACTTTTGTAGATTTTTTTAACTGTTGAAGGGCACTGCTTCATGTCTTTGTTTCACTTAGACATTGGGAATTTAGTGAGTACTTAGTATATGCTGTTGTGCCAGGTCCTTATTAAAGAGGATGGCTCTGAAGGTCATGGCACTCAACATACCCATGTTGGAATGCTGATCAGACTGAGTTGTAGGCATTTAAAGAGTAGCAAAATCTGGACAGTCTCTGAACTCTCCTTTTTATGTCTAATGTCATAGCTTCAAAGGGAGCTCAGTTGTAAACTCCCTGTCCTCAGGTGAAATTTCATTTCCAAGTGAGGAATGATTCTTACCACAGGACTAGAAGTAAATATTGGCATGGTGCAGAGAGAAGCAGTGCCCAAAACTATTGTGCCCCCCCATCTATTCTAATACCTTACTCATCTTTCCTGAAAAACATTTACTCTTCCTTAAAGGATGTGTATGTCCCTCCATCCCTGTTAAGGGAGTATCAAAGCCTGAATTCTTTGCCATCTCTTTGAGTTACTAATTTCCTTAGAAATCATCCATGTAGATATGGAGTAATCTTTTTCTCTTTCCTTGTTATGTCTTTTATCATAGTGTTGACCGCAGCCAAGAACTTGAGAAGGGTCAAGGGGAGAAAAAAAATCACTCTTTTCCTCTGCTATAGTCCTCTCCGTTTAAAGAAACTTGTTACCTACCAAGAAGAAATATAAGGGAAGTAGTATTTAAAGTTCTGCCCCTCGAGGTGTTGTAGGTGTGCCTTCGGTGCCCAGCTGCATTGGCAGGTGGCAGGCAGGAGAAAGGCTTGTCTACACCCAGGGCTCTTCCCCATGGGCCCTGGATGGTTGATAGTTGATGGTCTTATATAGAAAAAGACTGGACCCCCTGGGATGAAACCAGAGCCAGGACAGAGCCTGACAAGCTACCCATGGTGTATTTGATATGCCCAAAACAGTAACAATAATGGACTCATTCCCAATGAATGGAGACGTTACTGGCGCCCTCTCGAGCAAATCGTTGAACAATGGGAAGACAAGTGACAAGTATTTAAAATACAGTATAACATTGTAGTATTTATAGCACAGTTTTAAAGATATAATTAAAGAATAAAGAGAGGCACTTAAAGAGGGTATTAGAGACGGGCCAGATGATATAAGGATACTCAGGAGGAGGTGATAAAATGTGCACCTGAAAAATATCTGGGATGTTGAGGGTTGCCTTGTGCCTACCAGGGGAAATTTCTTTTACTGAGAAAATAACATGCTTTTGAGGTCACTTCTGTGGAGCCAGGATTGTGGGAAAGGGAAGATGTATCACTTTTTCTTGTAACATTAAGGCTACTTAAAACTTTCTAAGACCATAAAAATATTGGCACTCATCAAAAAGAGCAACCAGTGTTACTGAGGATGTGAAGAAAAGGTACCCTCATTCACAGCTGGTGGGAATGTTGGACAGGGCCAGCCTTTTTGAAAGACAATATGGACATTCTTCAAAAAACTTAAGAATTAAACTTTCATGTTCTGTAATCCATAGTCTGGAAGGGAAGGAAAAGAGAAAGAGAGAGAAAGGGAAAGAAATAAAGAACCTGCCATGGAGGTGGGCTGGGGAAGGGGGAGGGAATCGGGGATGTTGGTGGTGGGAGATGGGCACTGGTGGAGGGACGGGTGCTGGAACACTGTATGACCAAAACCCAAACATGAACTTTTTAATTGTATATCTTTTATTTGTATATCTCACGGTGGTATAATAAAATACTTAAAAAAAAGAATTAAACTTTCATCTGATCCAGCAATTCCCTTCCTGGGAATATATCCCAAGGGCCCAAAACACAAAGGTGAAAAGACTTTTGCACTCCTTTTTTAATTATAGCATTATATACAATAATAAAATTATGGAAACTACCCAAATACCCACAAACAGATGACTGAATAAAGAAACTATGGTATATAAGCACAATGGAATACTATTCAGCTGTAAGAAAAGATAGTCACTTAATTTACTGCAATGTGGATGGACTGGACAGTATCATGTTGAGTGGAGTCAGAAGGAGAGGAAGAGACTCAGCATGATCTCTCTCATATGTGGGGCATAAAATATATCTCAAAGAAGAATATGAAATGTCTAGTTGCAATAGAAAGGAAGAGTAGGAGAGCTGATCTTCAGCAGGAAGCTCACACAGGGACAGGAGTAGAGGGTAAGTTAGGGAAGGGAACACTAGGACAACTGTGGAGGGAAAAGTGCCTGCTAAACTGGAGGCCTGGAGGATGGGAGGGAACTGGGGGCATTGGTAGTGGGCACTGGTGAAGGATTGTTGTTGGGATAATATACTCCTGAACCTCAAAAAATATTGTTGTAACTTTGTAATTCATGGTGATCAATTAAAAAAACTACCTAAGACACCTTCGTGAGGTGCTCAGGCTAAAGAAGTCTGGCAATCTGGGTTCCATCACTTGGATGGAGGTGGAGAGCCCTGGAGGCTGATGGACACCAGACTTAGCCCTTTCTTGCCTCAATTTCTTCTTTTCTCATTGAAGGTCTTCTTTAGTCCATCCAAGGTTCTTCAGATGTCTAACTCAGCTGGGTGAATTATCTCAGAGCCTCAGACCCCCAATGGTTTTGAAATATCTTTGGTGAGAAGTGGGTTTATTTATTTATTTATTTTTGTTATTTTTGTGGTTTTTGCTTATTTAGGAGCCACACCTTGTGGTGTGTTAGTTATGTGCTCAGAGATCACTCCTGGTGAGGCTCAGGAGACCCTAAAAGATCCTGAGGATAGAACCTGGTTTGGCCATGTGCAAGGTGAGTGTTTGACCCATTGTACTAACTCCAGCTTCAGCAATGGACTTTTGGTCTGAGAATTGAAATGAATTTTAAGCTATGGCTCATGAATATTCATAACTTTTCCTGTGACTAGTGGAAAACTTGACATTGCTTAGAGTTTCTTTGTTTATGCAGGATGGTAAATGGAAGTACAGTCTGAGTAAATGCTCTTGATGGTATTGGTGATTGGAAGTCAGTGGACAGACTGGGAGCCTGTCTGCATATCAGAAACTTGAAGGCTACTGGCCAGTGTGTATTGAGTGTTTTGGAGCTTAAGCCCTCAACTGCTAAAAAAGTGCAGATTTCTAGACCTTTGTGTTTAAAATACAGATGAGTAATGAGGTATTGACTTTGCATTACACAGTTAATTTTCTTGTTGCTTTCTTATACATATGTTCACATATATGTTCTTTTGAATGTTGTTTTTTTTTCTTTTTGGATCATACCTGGAGTTGCTTAGGGGTTATTCCTGGCTCTTCACTCAAGAATTACTCCTGGTGGTGCTTGGGGACCATATAGGATGCCAGGGATCCCGTGTAGGCCGCATGCAAGGCAAATGCTCTACCACTGTGCTATCTCTCTGGCCCCTGAATGTTGGTTTTATTAAACATACTTGAGCTAAAAATCCAAGAACTATCTACATGCAATAAACTTGACTTTGGAGACTATGCACTGAGTGAAATAATTTGAATGATTCCATAATTACTTATTCTATTAAGTGCTTTGAAGTTTTCATTTCATTATAATATTTCAGCATCCATGGCCCCATACAGAAATTATTTACTGTGTCATATATCTTAAAGTACTTTAAAGATATTAAATTATTTTTCACTCTCAGCATTTAAGAAGATGGATATATCCTCTGTGTGAGAGCTTACTTTTTACGTATCAGAATGCAAGTGCATAAAGAAAAGAGGATCTTTGCCCAAGAGGATCACTGAAAGATGTGGCTCGAGTTTCATGAACTAAAGGAGGAAATCAAGTCTGCACCCACATGCATCATCTTGGCTTCCTGTACCTATCACTATCTTCCCGTTAATCATCTATTTGCTAGAGCAGGCACCAGTAATATCTCCATATGTCCTGTCTCATGCTAGTAGAACCCAAAGGCATCCGCTTGCTCAAGGAACATAGAGAACCTCAAACCATTATATTCCTCAAACAGGAATGACCTAATATAAATGTTACTGGTATTTGTTATATCAAATACTACACGAGCAGCTTGCCAGGCTTGCCGGGCGGGTGGCATACTGTTGTAGTCACCTCTAAATAAAGTATTTATAGATGAACCGCCGCGGCTGCTAGCGGCCATGTGAGCTGGGCTGTGATAGTCTGGTCTGCTGGGTGGAGTTGTGACCAGAGGGAAGTCCGGATGTGGAAAATGACCAGCCCCATGGAGTAGGGGAGGGTGGTCTGGCATGTTGTGAGGCTCTGCTGGGGTGGCAGGCCAGGGCTAGAACCCGCCATGCCTCCCGGGTGCCTCACGAGCAGCTGGGCACAGGGAGAGCAAGGAGCCCCATGTCTGAGAGTCTCTGGTTCAGCATACCTGGGCCGGATTGAAAGAAAACTGCTGCAGGGTGGGTGTTGATGATCTGGGCTGTGATAGTCTGGTCTGCTGGGTTGAGTTGTGAGGGAAGTCTGGATGTGGAAAATGGTGGGCCCCATGGAGTAGAGAAGGGTGGTCTGGCTTGTTGTGAGGCTCTGCTGGGGTGGTAGGCCAGGGCTAGAACCCGCCATGCCTCCCGGGCGCCTCACAAGAAGCTGGGCACAGGGAGAGCAAGGATCAGCTCTGCCCCATGTCTGAGAGTCTCCTGTACCTAAATGGTTGTTCACTTGAATCCTGTTATTCATCAATTTGCTCGAGCTGGCGCCAGTAACATTTCCATTGGACCCTATCACTTGCCAATGTAGCCCAATGGCATCTGGTTGATTCAGGAATATGAAGAGCCTCAAACCGTTCCTTCAGGGTCTTGACAAGGAAGTCTGACCATCTTGTAGGTGGGCGGCCACGTGATCTTTTGACATACCATGGGATCCAGTCGGTAATGGCTCTAGTCCAGGGGTTGTCTCCAAATCGCATTACATGTCCAGCCCATCTGATTTTCGATGCCTTGGCAAACGACACAGCGTCCCTGATTCTGGATTAGCGATGGAGGTCAGAACTGCGGATTCCTTCTCTCACCTGAGTGAGGCGTGATATTCCAAGCATAGCTCTTTCGATTCCTCTCTGGGAGACACGAATAGCATTCTCATCCTGCTTTTGTAGGGCCCAGGTCTCTGAGGCGTAAGTTAATGCAGGGAGAACGGTGGAGTCAAAGAGATGTGCCCGAGCCGGAGGTTCTTTGTCCTTTTAGCTATTTCTTCGATGCCTTTGAAGGCATTCCATGCCGCTCTCTTCCTCCTGCACAGCTCAGGTTTTAGGTCGTTCATCATGTTGATTTCTCGACCTAGGTACACATAACTGCTGCATTCAGAGATGTTTGTTCCATTGAGAGTGAATGGGGCCTCTGGAATTAGTTCATTCTTCATAAACATAGTTTTCTTTAGATTCAGCAAGACTTATCTTTCCACATTCTCGGTCGAAGTCAGCCAGCATTTGTGCTGCTTGGCTAATGTTTGGTGTTATTAGAACGATGTCATCAGCGAAGTGGAGGTGGTGTAGTTGCCAACCATCTATCTTCACTCCCATTCCTTCCCATTCTAATTGTTGCATGATATTCTCGAGGGTGGCACTGAAGAGTTTTGGTGAAATGGTATCACCCTGTCGAACCCCTCTTTTGACATCAATGATCACTTCTTTGTAGAATGGTGAGGTCCTGGTCGTGAATCCGTAATACAGCTCACGAAGTATCTTGATGTATTGGGTTTGAACACCCTGTTTGGCTAGGACTTCGATGACTGCTTCAGTCTCCACAGAATCAAAGGCTTTCTGTAAATCAATGAACGTGAGACAGAGCGGCATCTTGTACTCCCTACAAACCTCACTGAGCTTGGTTACTGTGTGGATATGGTCTATTGTGCTGAATCCTTTCCGGGAAGCCTGCTTGCTCGCATGGTCGTCCATTCATCTAGTGTTCTGCTAATCCTGTTCAGGATGACTCATGTAAACAGCTTGTAGATGACAGACAACAGGCAGATGGGGCGATAGTTGCTGATGTCCTGAATGTCTCCCTTCTTGAACAGTAGAACTGTCCTGCTGATTTTCCATTGGGAGGGCACCTTGCATTCGGACAGGTAGTGTGTGAAGAGCTGAGCTAGTATATTGATGAGTACTGATGGCAGATTCTTCAGGTGTTCAGGTCTGACTTTGTCTGGGCCTGGTGCTGTTCCCTTCTTTACCGACGAGATGGCATATCAGATTTCAGAAGGGAGAACATTGGGAATGACATATCCATCCTGTGGAATTTGGTAGATGGGCAGGTGGATGTGGCTATCATAAAGATTTGAGTAAATGTCCTGGATAATCTTCTCTATTGCCTTTCTGGAAGATGTGGTAGATCCATCAGGGCGTCGGAGGGCAGTCATCTTGGTCTTATAGTTGGCGAAGGACAGGCAGGTGGTGCGAATGCTTTTCCCGGCTTCTGCTGCATCCTCCAATATTTCTTCTCTTCTGTCTTTGAGGTCTTCTTTTATCGCTTCTCTGCACCTTTTAGCAAGCTTGGACGTTAGCATTTGGTCTCCTGAGGCTCGCGCCTTGCCACGTTGGCGAATGAGCTCAAGAATTTCTGAAGACAAGCGTCCTTTTGTGTCTTTCTCTCTCTCAGCATTCTTCGCAGAATCATGGAGGTGCTGAACCAGTCGGTTGTATTCTTCATCGATGTCGCCAATGACAGTATCTTCCCATGTTGCTGCAATGGTGCCAAAGAGTTCCCAGTTGGTGGTCGTTATGGGAGTTCTCTTCTTAAACTTTACAGCCTTTTCTCCTCATTGCGGGAAGTAGAATTTTGCACAAAGGAGACGGTGGTCCGATCCTGTTTGCAATTTGGGGACGACAGCTACATTGGTCAGACAAAACCTTCAATTGAAAATGATGTGGTCAATTTCATTGTGGAACTGTCCGCCAGGAGATTCCCATGTCCAATGTTTCTCTTCAGCCTTCTGGAACTGTGAGTTCCCATGGATGGTCTTGGTGGACATGATGAATTCAGATAGTCTCTCACCCTGTTCGTTCCATTCTAGGCCATGGGTCCTGATGTGGAGTTCTTCAGCCGATCTTCTTGGTCGTATCTTGGCATTAAAATCACTGACTATGATCTTGTAGAAGGTGTGATCTTTTTTATAGAACTTCTCCAATTCCATGTAGAATTTCTCAATTTCATCTTCTTTGTATGTGGATGTTGGTGCGTAGACAATGAAGATAGAAATTGCTGGCAGTAGGCCACATCTCTTCAAGTGTAATCGTCCTATCCGGTTTGTTAGGCATTCAAATGAATCAATGTTGACGGCCATGTTCGTGTTGACAAGGACACCAACGCCACTGACGCCTCTTTTCGTCGCATGTTCCAAGGAACAATTCTCCAGTGTCAAATACAGCATGATGCAACTCACGCCTCCTCGTCTCAGTCAGACCAATGATGTCGTACTTGATCTTTTGTGCTTGCACCATCAGATCCTCAATATATGCTTCCAATGCCAGCATACGTGCATTGAAAGTACAGACAGTCATTTTAGTCCTTCTTCGTTTTGGCAGCCTAGGATGGCCGTGAAATTTTATCAGGCACTGCTTGTTTGCCTTTCTTACTGCTGCCGTATTAAGGGCTCTTTCGGGGTCAGGAAAATAAACATTTCTGTTACTGGATTTGGCATATCAAACACACATCAGACAGCTTGCCAGGCTCTGCCATGCGGGCACTATATTCTCATTACTTTGTGGGACTCTCTCAGAAGGGTGGGTAGAATATTTACGATAATTTGGAGGTAAATTTGCTGCTGCACAGGCGCCGCCGTGCAAGGGGGAAAGCTGGTTTCTGCTCTGCTGGGTGTACCTGTGTCTTAGGCTCAAGCATTCCTGGGCTTGAAATACTCTCCTCTGAAGGGCAGGTCTCTGCAGGGTGGGTCCTTGTAGGCTGGGTTTCTGACAAGCCGGGCTGGAGACTGGGTTAATCTGTGGGCTGGAGACTGGATTAATCTGCTGGGTGGAGATCTTACCAGCTGCGGAGTGTGGATTGTGAAGATCGCTGCCAGCAAGGTGTGGGGGGTTTCTCTGGGCTCCTCTGAGGCTCCATCGGGATGGTGGACTCGGGTCGGAAGTTGCTCTCGTGGTCCATGGAATGCAGAGGGTTCAACGAGGAAAGCTGGTTTCTGCTCTGCCGGGTGTACCTGTGTCTCGGTACAAACAAGAAAACTAGGACAAGCCCAGGGTAACAATTATCAAGGGGAGTTCAGGTGGTGGCCTCAGACTGATTTAAAATCCTTCTATCCCCTACCAAATCAAGAGCATTTCCAAGTCATTATTTTCCAAAGAACTCAATCTTTGGAGCAGAAAGAGTTTTACTTAAGACTGCCTTTCAAGATTCTTATCAAGTAGGGTAAATTGCCCTGATGAGGGAAAGATCTCCCATCTGAGGGTGGCAGTGTTTAAATTCCACCCAGGAATTGTGCTTTTTTCATTTTGGCTTCTCCAGAGCTCCCTGACTTGGGTATTTGAGAAATATCTGTAGATTTATTCATTTCTTTGGGTTAAGTGATTGCCCTCTCAGTCCCTCCACTTTAAAATGCAGACTCCCTGGAGAGAGAGCACATTAAGCTGTTAATATTTACACCTCAAAGGCATGACATTTATAACATTATTTTCTACCTTGGTGAGGGGCCTTTCAAGCAGCAAAGGGGGTGTTGAATTGCTGCTCACTGTAGCAGGTATGGAACAAAAGGAGACATTTATTTCCACCCCAGGGCCTGGGACCTTTGAGTAATGGGGTGGGTGGAAGAGGATAGACAGAAAAGGGAAACTGGGTGCTGAGGGAGGCCCTGGAAGTGTGTGGACTATGAGTCAAGGATGGGGTAGAAAAGCACAAGGACTCTGATAAAAGAAGTTGAACCTAGAGCCTCTGTGGAGTAATTGTCAGGTGGGGTTAAACAGTAGAGATTGGTGGTGTCACTGTGTGTGTATGTTGGGAGGATGTAGGAAAGGAGTTAGAAGAGCTGTTAGGTCATGATGAAGATCAGATCCACAGAGATGAAGGTTACCTGCCTATCTCCTTGGCTCACTTCATTCTGGAGAAGCTGATGTTCTTTTGAACACATGACTCTGCTGTCTCTCTGTCTCCCTCCTCCTATTCCCTAGACAGTACTATTTTATTTTTTATTTTTTTATTTTTTGGGCAAAGTAGATTAAAATATTTATTCAGCTACAATTTTTTTTCTGTTTTTTTTAAGTATTTTATTATACCACCGTGAGATATACAAATAAAAAGATATACAATTAAAAAGTTCATGTTTGGGTTTTGGTCATACAGTGTTTCAGCACCCGTCCCTCCACCAGTGCCCATCTCCCACCAACAACATCCCCGGTTCTCTCCCCCTTCCCCAGCCCTGCTCCATGGCAGGTTCTTTATTTCTTTGCCTTTCTCTCTCTCTTTCTCTTTTCCTTCCCTTCTAGACTATGGATTACAGAACATACATTAAAAGGTTGTCATGTGAATCCTTTTGCCTCTATTTCATGCTCAGTTCTAGGTTGGCATTAGTACCCTCGACTATTATTAGCACCCTGTTCCATTTTCTGTCTTTCCTAAACTCTGACTCCCACACGTTTGTGATAATTTCCACCTTTGACAAGACCTCCCGATATATGCTTCACTTGACCTTGGATATTGGTATCATAATATGTACATATATATTTATGCCATGCAAATAAATGCAGTCATTCTGTATCTGTCTCTCTCCTGGCTAATTTCGCTCAACATAATCTTCTCTATGTCCATCCATTTATAGGCAAATTTTATAACTTCATAGCTACAATTTTTTTAAGTATTTTATTATACCACCGTGATTCACAATAGCCAGAATCTGGAAGCAACCAGAGTGCCCGAAAATCGATGACTGGATAAAGAAGCTTTGGTACATATACACAATGGAATACTATGCAGCTGTTAGGAAAAATGAAGTTATAAAATTTGCCTATAAATGGATGGACATGGAGAAGATTATGTTGAGCGAAATTAGCCAGAAGGAGAGAGACAGATACAGAATGACTGCATTTATTTGCATGGCATAAATATATATGTACATATTATGATACCAATATCCAAGGTCAAGTGAAACATATATCAGGAGGTCTTGTCAAAGGTGGAAATTATCCCAAACGTGTGGGAGTCAGAGGTTAGGTAAGATAGAAAAAGGATACACATGGCAACCTTTTAAAGTACTATTTTATTTTACTATTCATCCACTCCTGTAATTCTTTGTTTACCAAGGTAGATAACTGACCAGGAAATCCTGGGCAGAGGCTAGGACTGACTTTCCTTCTCCTGAAATGAGAAATCCCTTGTTCCTTCCTGGGGCCAGGGCTCCTAGAGAACTTGAGTAGTGGGGATCAGTTTACATGCTATAAAGATTAAGGGGACTTCAGGCACAGCTTGAACAAACAGCATAATGGGGGACGGAAAGAAAGCTACAGCTCCCAATGGGGCCAGATCGAAGCATTCTGAGTTCTCCTAGACAGCTCCCCATGAAGTGGAAGATATGTTGGCCGGAAGAACAGAAGTACGATCTCTTTCTAGACTACTATCCTCACTCCCCACTCATTCCCACAATCTCATATGTGAAGCCATACAGGACACAGCATCATTACGCATGCTGTGAAGAGCATGAGTAGTTGAACTAACTGGGAATTCTTTTCCAGAAGGGAATCTATTTAACAGAATTAGAGGGAATTAAAAGTCTTGTGTTAGGATCCAGCAATGTATGTTTAGGGGTGGTTGTCATTGCACCCAAACCTTGGACTGATGAATTCCCAAAACTTGTTTAGAAGGAAGCTAGAAACAGTGAAACAATACCTAATGTAGTTTGAAAGAAAATGAAACTCTTCTTAATAGCTATTTCTTGGGAATGGGACTATGTACACAGAGATTATATAGAGGTCAAGTGTACTGTCTTGCACACAGTCAACTCTGGTTTGATCACGGGCACTCCATATGTTCCCCAAGCTCAGGCAGGAGTGATTCCTAAGTATAAGCCAGGAATAAGGTCTGAGCATTGCTGGGTGTAGCACCCTATATCTCTCTCTTTTTTTGTGTGTGTATTTATTTTTTATTTTTTTTAAATATTTTATTACACCACCATGTGATATACAATTACAAAGATGTTCATGTTTGGGTTTCAGTCATACAGTCTTCCAGCACCCATCCCTCCACCAGTGCCCATCTCCCACCACCAATGTCCCCACTTCCCCTCCCCCTCCCCAGCCTGCCTCCATGGCAAGTTCCTTATCTCTTCTCTCTCTCTCTTTCTTTCTCTCTTCTCTTACACATTGTGGATTGCAATATATACATTTAGAGATTATCATGTATATATTTTCTCCTATATTCAATGCTCAGTTCTAGGCTGGCATTATCACTTTTGACAAATATTAGCACACTGTTCCCTTCTCTGTCTCACCTAACCTCTGATTCCCACATGTCCATGGTAGATTCCACATTTTTTTTTTTAATTGAAAGATGCTCATGTAGAGTCCCGGTTCCACAGGGTTCCAACACGCACCCCTCCACCCAAACCCATCTCCCATCACCAATGTCCTCCCTCCCCTCCCGCACCCCCAACCACCGCGGCGGGCCTGCATGTCATCTCCTTCCTCTCTATATCTCCCTCCCAACAAACTTTCCTGCTCTTCGTGGAATGCAGTGCACCAAAAGACATCACTGTTTCACCACCCTAGTGGCCCGCGTGGGCCGCAAGCACAACCTGGGCTCAAACTGGTTTTGCTCTGTTCCTCTGGTCGTGAGGCAGTTTCCCAGCGTCCGGACAACGAAAATGGTGGCTAGTGTGATGGACGAGTCTCATCCGGCCGCTTCCGGGACCCGCTGGAGGCGACGGGCCCACTCCCAAAGCCCATCTGCCCTCCTCAGGGTTCCATGGTCAGCTAAGGCCCGGCGCGAGCCGAGCTTCAGCCTCCCCAGCCGTCTGCAAGACTCCTGGATGCTGGCCTGTTGGCAGCCTCGAAATTTTTTTTATTTTTTTTATTTTTTTTTTAAATTTTTTATTATACCACAGTGAAACATACAATTACAAAGGTGATCATAATTGGTTCTTGGTAATACAGTATACCAGCACCCATCCCCTCCACCAGTGCCCCATTTTCCACCACCAATGTCAACCCACCCCCTCCCGCCCACCCCATGCTGCCTTAATAGCAGGTACCCCAGTTTTCTCTTTTCTCTCTCTCTCTCTCTCTCTCTGTCTCTGCATCTCTCTGCCTCTTATTTTACACATTGTGGCTAGCCCTGCAGGTATTTAGAGTTTATCACTTAAGTCTCTTTGTGTATATTCAATGGTGAGTCTTAATCTGCCATTACCATTTCCCCACATTTAGTAAAACACTGGTATCTATTTATGTCGTATTAATGAATGCAGTCATTCTATATCTGTCCTTTTCCTTCTGACTAATTTCACCAGCATGATAGTCTCCATGTCCCTCCATTTGCAGGTAAATTTCATAATGTCATCTTTTCTGACAGCCACATAGTATTCCATAGTGTAGATGAACCACAGTTTCTTTTAGCCAGTCCTCTGTTCTCGGGCATTTAGGTTGTTTCCAGATTCTAGCATAGTGAATAGCGCAGAGATGAATAAAGAAGTACAGATAGTGTTTCTGCTAAGTGTGTTTTTCGGTCTCTCAGGTATATTCCCAGGAGTGCTATTGCTGGATCAAATGGGAGCTCAATATCTAGTTTTGGAGGAATGCCCATATTGTTTTCCAAAAAGGAGCTGAGATCGGTAGGACATCTTTATGGAAATAGCATTAAGGTATGATTTAGGTTGTTTTTCCAGATTACAAAAAAAGCATTGGGCACTGTTGAGGAATATTTGTGATGCAACAAGAGCCATAAGATGACCTGAAAAGAGTCAATGGCTAGAATCAGGATCTAGCCTGGCCTTATCCGTAAGCACTAAGCCCACTATTCTGGACTTGAAACCAAACCATGGCAGATTGAAGCAGAGAAATGACATCATCTGTAGATTTATTAAATCTCTTGTGTGTTTTTAAAAGAATGCCTTCATGGGAGCTGTTTTTTATTTTTTGGATACTGTGCAGTATATTGCTTTCCTGATAGTAAATATTGAATTTTTGGGGTCATTTTTTTGCATATTCCATATTAATTTGAATTAGACATACTATAAGGCTTAAATGGTATGTAATTCTTCACGTCATATTCTTTGTACATTTAGAAGTGCCCGTAGATGCATTTTTTAGGGAGGCTTACATGTCTGCTAGTCTGGCTCAATGGAATCTTCTTGAATCCACCACTGGCAATTCCAATTAGTCATAGATCAAAACATTAATGTGGATAGATTAAAGCAGAAGCCTCATGCTTTATTTCCTAGTATCATCTTGGTTCTTTGCTTTGAAAAGCACACCAACGGAATCTTCTGCATCTGTACACCCCAAAGGCAATTTAATCTCTCTTGGCCAACATTAAAGCTTTAAAGTAACTCTATGCTATGATGTATTTTTTCCTTTTCCAGAGTTACATTTGGCATTATACTAATTCACATTTTATCAGCCTTATTCTTGTAAATGGTCAGTTGCCACACTGTTTATAGTTTTTAATATCATCTGAAAGAAACTTTACATGCCTAAAAACTAAGTAAATTGATTTTTCCAGTGTCATGAAAGATATTGGTTCTGCATACTCACTTAACATAGAGTGTATTAACATTTCTTACTGCCTTGTAATAGTTTTTACTAATGCTAGTATTTTTAAAATATGTTGGGGAAGCAAATCACTTGATTTCTCATCTTTAAAGGCCAAAATAAACAATTTCTTCCTACTTACTAGATCCATTGTAGAATAAACTTTTCATTTATGTGGTTCCTACCTAATTAAACATTATCATTTAAAATGCCTAAATTATGCAAAATTTCAGAAGAAATTAAAAATGGTTTTATTCAATAAAAGCCTTTAAAAAGACTTTACATCTTTTCTTGGTAATTCAAGGTTGCTTTATATAAACACCAGTACCTGCCCTGGGATATCTTTTTAGAATTATTAAGTGAGTTTGGGTAACATACCAAATCAATTTTATTTGGGGAAATAATTTGAGAAATTTTGCTCCTTTTCTATCAATTGGGTTTCAGTGAGAAAAATCTGTACTTTCAGTGAAAAGTGAAAGACCGTGGTGATTTAACTTTTTATATAATTGCAATTTATATTCAACATGTATTCAGAAGCCAAATAATCAAGTTTATCAAGATTACAAGTAAAAGAAAACAAATAGAATCTGAATGAGAGTCAAAGGCTCCATTTAAAAGAGGCTTAAGGATATGGGATTTGTACAGTAATACTTGACACTCAGAGTCCATTCCATTTTTTGGCTCTGCTTTGAAGAGCTGAGTTACTAGAAGACTGACCTCTGGGAAAGCAAGGCATATTACTCTTCTGTCCAGAATGAATCTGACTCTTTTTAATGTTGAAGATGCACATGAAGAGCATAATTTGGGGGTGGGGTTAAGATATAACTATCTCTATAAACCGCTTTATAATGTAGTTTTGTATTATAGGATTAACACAAGTAATTTTGTAAATTAAATAATAATTGCCTCCAAATTGAGGATGACTTAAGTTATTACCCCAAATTTATCCTTTTTTAAAGAATTGCATGATAAAACCCTTCAAAAAATTCCTTTTTTAGATGGATTAGACAGGATAGTAGGAGTTAATGGAAACATTATTCATTTTTTGTCTCTTGCTGAAAACTCAGCTTATTATGTTAATTTATTTAAAGTCCATTCATTCATCATTTAACACATTAGTAATGAACATGTTTATAAGTGTTGAATGAGTGTGAGTTAATAAATTATGTAATTTCCCCAGATCATAATTCACTCACTCATCCAGTCATTTATTAACTCAGTCAACATTTCTTGAGAAACTTCCATTAAAAAATTCATAAAATTGTGGGGAACGCAAATCTAATAATATATGGACACTTGCAAATCTTTCTAGGAGAAAAAAGCACATGGCTCAGTGGTAGGTAGAAACTCATGACTTGTATGTAAGATCTGGGTTTCATCCTTAGTATCACACAAACAACAACACAATTCCCGAAATTGTTCTACGCTTTCAGGATTGGGGAGATCATTCTAAGAGCTCAACTTTGCGTGTATATTCCTGAGTTTGATGCCTGGCATCGCATGGTTCCCCTAAATACCAACCTAGGAAAAGCTCCAAAGCACCATGAGGTGCAGCCCTACAACCAAAAAACAAAATTTTTTAGATTAAAGTGTAATGTCTTTGAAGGCAGAGTGAGACTGGAACACTAAAATATGAGTGTGTTCTCATATGAATTAATTATCATATGACTACAGGGGCGGGCTGGAGCCTTTGCCTCTTGATTCACTGAATACTCATGGAGAGAGAAAATTTAACCTGAAGCCACAAAAGTTTGTTCCCAGATGTTCTAAGCAAATCCTGCTATCCACTTATGATTAGTTTTGCATTGTCCTGTTTGATCATAAGATGTGCTTCATACAATCAACTTGTGCTGTGGTATGCATATGCCATGTGTAACACATTTTTTTGCTACTGACTGCAATGATTAAGTCAGATGCTAGATGCACTCTTTTGAGCCAGTATTCTTAATAGCGTCATAATGCTGGTGTTGAGAGACAAGGATCACACCCTTGCGGTGCAGACCCCCAAGACTATCCTTTCTCAGGTTATGTTTGTTTAACAGCATTCTCAAGACAAAGGCTCTGCCTATTTTCCATTTCAAAAGAATATTTCTTATTGGAAATCCTCAGACAAGCCAGGAGGGCCTGTTGTGGCAGTTTGATGTGGGAGGTGTGTTTATATAAGGCAGGCATTGTGAAGCCCAGCAGATTCATTCAGCCAGTTCTCTAGAAGAGTGATTACCCTTCTTGTTGGGCTTGGGCACATTTGCCCAGGGAGAGGCAGGGGCTGACCTGTGGGTCGTGTCTTCCATGCTGCCACTTACAATAAAGTCCAGAAATTGATATAAACTTACACTTTGTAAAATGTTCAATATTTGTGAAGTGTGACAAGGAAAAATACAATCCAATGAGGTATGCCTATAAACGGAATCCAATTAAAAATTTATTCATGTTTTATCACATATTAGTATTTTATTCTTTTAATTATCAAAAATATTCCATGTGGAAAAACTACAGCATTTCATCCATCCATCCATCCATCCGTCCATCTGTCCATCCGTCATCGGTCCATCAGTCCATCCATTCATCCACTCACCCACCCACCCACTCATCCATCCATCCATCCACTCATCCACCCATCCATCCATCCATCCATCCATCCATCCATCCATCCATCCATCCATCCATCCATCCATCCATCCATCCATCCATCCATCCATCCATCCATCCATCCATCCATCAAAAAGTGCTCATTCATCAAATATGTAATAAACACTATATTCCAAACAGGTGCGCCAGAAATCTCATTAAAAAATTGTTTTCAAACTGTTAATTTACAAAACAGTGTATGTTTCAGTAGGGTAGCTTCACACCTTGTAAAATGGATTAATTTCACCCATCACCAAAGTTATACTACCATTTTTCCTCCATAATAAATTCCTCTTAGCTTTATAGAGTAGGAAGCAAGACCCAAAGTTACCAACGCAATGAATGTGCTGATAAAGATGTTACCGTTTTGCTGTGAGTTCAATGGGGGGTGGGGAGGGAGGGCCTAATTCAGTCAGGGAGCCTGGTGACTGAAACAATGGGAAAAGACAGGACTCCTGGAGGGAAGCTAGTGTGGAATCTTAGGGATGACAAGGACAACCCAGGCGGCAGGGATAGTGCAGCTCTACAAAGGACCCCAGTATGCACCACCCATGACTCTTTAGTTTGTCACCAGCAAGCTGTGCGGAGACAGCAGAAGCAGCTGGGCTACCGGAAAGAGGAGCGCAAGAGTGTAGTGGAATCTCTCAATCTTGTAAGAAATGATGCTTTCCAGAGTCCTCATTCCCAAATACTCATTATTTTGCTGTATAACTGAACGATTCTTTTACATACGGTGCATATATCATACATAAATATTAGGACACACATCTGTATATTTATATATTGATTGACTTAAAGTATCAATGGGCCATAGGGCCAGAGTACAAAGGGTCAGAGAGATACAGTGTGTTAGGCACTTGTTTGCACTGGGCTGACCTGAGTTCGATCCTTGTATCCCTATGGTTCCCCAAGCTTGTGAGAAATGATCCCCTGAGTGCAGAGTCAGTAATAAGCCATGAGCACAGTCAGTTGTACCCTCAAACAACAATAATACCTTAAACAAAAGAAATTAAAAAAGAACAATTTCTGTCATTACTTTTAAGTAGAAAACCAATATATCCATCATAAACTGTCAAAATATATACAATCAAAACAAAATGTTATTAAATTCTAACTAATTTCCTAGTTATATTTGCCAAGTCAAACTGAGCCTGAAACTGATCTATCTTCTGATGCAAAGGGTGTTCAGTGCATGAGAGAGGTGTTGAAGACAACCGATTCTCCTGAGGTTTTCTCATTGATAAATTTAAAGGAAAATGAAAAAGAAGCAATCTCTTCACTGTGTGATGAGTTCTTTAAGATTTCATCACCATCTCAGTCTGAAGTGTAATTCTCTGTTCTGTGTTCACAATCTGAGTATCAAAGAATTGAGTCCAAGTCTCTTTACCCACCCTTCCTGACCTGGTGAAATTGTACTCTGAAGAACCCTAGCCACCAGCCATGTTTGAAACAAGAGGTGATGTATTGTTCTTTGTGCACAAGACACTTGTTACAGAAAAATAAAATACTCTAAGAATCACACACACACCACACACACACACACACACTCACAGAAGACTTCTATCACCAGCAGCAACACTCAGATATTGTTGCTGATAGGGGATCCGCCCAGGGGAGTCACTGAAGGATTTCCGAAGGTGGGGGAAAGTGAGTCACGCCTGGCAGCACTGGACGCATATTCCTGGCTCGGTGCTCAGGGGTCTCCTGCCGCCATTTAGGGAACCACATGAGGTTCCAGGGATTGACCAGGCTGGCCATGGCTGTATTCTCTAGCCCCCACATAAGGAGTTTTGGTAGAAATGGCGATAGTGTTAGAGTGAGGTTTCCAGAAAGATAGCCGTGGTGGTGCGGTCTTTTGAGCTGGAGGACAGTCAGCCTAGGGGTGGGGGCAGGGTCATTCATATAATTAGAGAAAAGAGCAATCAAGTGGACCGGCAGCGGTGTGTGTAAAGCTACTCTGGCTCTGGGTGATCACGCCTTAATTAGGGTTCTAGCTTTGAACCGAACAGGAAACTGACTACTAGGCTTTCTAGCTGCTGAGGGAGAGACTTGAGGTCTCTGTGTCCAAACCGTTCCTTCATGGCGCTGGGACTTTCATTGTTACCCAGGCACTGAAGTGGGGGCATTTCCCCTGGGTTGGGAGGTGTGGCTGCCTGAAGTGAGCTGAGAGAAACCAGCCTTAAGCCAGCGTTGATCCTTTCAGCTTCCCACTTCACTGAATTTTTTCTCAGTTTCTCTGCTTTGACCGCCCCCCCCACACACACCTCCCCAATCTCCTGTCCCTCTCAGCTTCTTTGTGTCAGTGTCACTTCCTGTCAGATCACTGTCAGTGATCCCGGGAAATGACAAACAAGACTGCCCCTAAACCGGTGGGTGCCAGGAGCCGGGCCAGCACCAGGCAGCTGAAATGGGTCAGGCCAAGCCCTGCACGAAGTGATTCCGCCTGCTACGGCGCTGGGAAGAAAAGCTCAGCCTGCTTAGGGAATCACCTGCAGACCACTAGAGTGAGAAGAAGCTATGCCAAGTAAAAGTGGGGTTGCTTCTAGTCCACGTGTGAACAAGAGTCTGAATTTACATTAGGGTCTTTTTAACCCTAAGAAATGTTTTGAATAGATTCTGTCTGGAAATGTGTTATGTTTCAGCCTGAATAAATTTACCTGGAAGAAAACCCAACGGGAAGATGTCCCGGAGAACAAAGGTGAAAGGTCAAGGATGGCCATCTTTATGAAAACCTGATTTAGAATGTGTATGTGGCATTCTAAAAAAAGCTAAAGTATTTACATAGTGACATAACCCCAAGAAAAAATCCAAATACCATTAAAAAGCATTCATGGTAGATGGAGAGATAGTAGGGTGGATAGAGCGCTTGCCTTGCAGATTTCCATGAGGGTTCAATACTGGGCATCGCACATGGCCTCTGAGCACCAACCAGAGTGACTCCTGAGTGCAGAGCTAGCAATAGGCTCTGAACACCACTGGGTATACCTTCCTCCCCATCAAAAAATAATGATAACATATCAATCATATTTGGATATTACACTAAAATTTCTATGTTGGGTGCTGTTTACTG
Organism: Cryptotis parvus; assembly: GCA_021461705.1. Lineage (NCBI taxonomy): Eukaryota > Metazoa > Chordata > Mammalia > Eulipotyphla > Soricidae > Cryptotis > Cryptotis parvus. Next base: position 78,764 of record JAJIBD010000497.1, read on the forward strand.
GTTCCTGTGTTTCTAGAAAGGTAGTTGAGAAAGTTACACCATAGGTATAATTGTTTGGCAAGAATTTCTCTAAGAAACATGTACATGATGAACTTCCAAACACAGAAATGTGTCAGCAGAAGGCTGACCAACTTTCTTTAATAAGCTACACCGGTTTAGGAATTCAGCAAAGGGTGTGTGTGTGTGTGTGTGTGTGTGTGTGTGTGTGTGTGTGTGTGTGTGTGTGTGTGTGTGTGTGTGTTTGGGAGGTAGTAGAGAGAAAATTCAACAACATCCACACACCTAAAAAACTCAGAGGCTACCACAGAGACCCTTCAAAGTCTTCTTCTATAGTGGGAGGATTTCCTTTAAACCCTTTTCAAAACCATATGGCTGGCTTTGAAAGCTTAAATGGCATTGTCAACCATCAGTAAATCTTTAAAATTGTTTCTGCAAATAGCCAACTCAGTTTCGGCTTTTTCCCATTAATCTTTAGGTAGGACCACTGAAGACTTTTTCAGAGCCTAGATAATGCCTTGATTAAAAGGCTCATTCAAGAGGGAAGGCTTTTGCATTCACCTTGGGTACATAGTCATTTCTCTAGGGTATTCATGGCCTGTTATTTCAACTCTGCAATTGTGCCCCAAACAAGACTTTTTGCCACAAAGCTTTGAGTGAAGACATTCTTTAGTGAATTACTGAAATCTTGCCCTTCTGTTTTGTCATAGCTTGTTATTTTTTATCAAGTGTAATCAATTCAAACAGAAGTCTTAGAGTGACAACATTACACCTATTACTACTGAATCAGACATTTAATTTTGTTTTTCTGAGAAACCCGGTTGTTTTACGCAAACTATATGGAAACATCTTGGATGCTGCTCTGCTTTCCAGTTTATCATTTGCATCATAGCTTCTGAAACCAAACAGGAGCAAGTTAAAACAAATGAAGGCTAAAGCAGTACAAATATTTGATAATCACTTTTAACTTCATTATACCTAGAGAAAATCTATCCGCTTGCACAAAGTTCTTTGATCTATATAATTTTTAAATTAAAAAAATCTTTTTATCTCAAGAGAAATAATGGGAGAATAACAAAAACTCAGATAAGGCTCAGGAAATCTTGGGATAGAATGATATACTACAAGTTTAAGCAACAAAATACTTTTAATTTTCATGAGGTCAAAAGTACACTTTTTGAGGGATTTTTGTCTAATTCTAAAGGATCTTCTCTAGAATTTATAGCATTTCTGCAGCAATGACATGAACAAACTTTTTTGACAATATTTAGAATTACGGTAACTAAAATTGTGTTGATGTCACTTTCATGCAGTTTCCAGAGTGGTATTATTTATTTCACTCTAGGTTTAATGGAAAATATCATTTATTTTTATCATAGTTTCGAGTTTTTTGATATTTCTAATTGTCACTGAAGATATAATCAGATAACCACTCTGCTCAGAAAATAGCACTTTTAACAGGCAAATAAACAAAAAATAAACTTGATAATTAGAGGTTTGACATCCACATGATGCAGATGCTAAAAATGAGGAGTATCATCACAACTGAGCCCCCTGATGCATACCACAATAGGACAAATTCATTCCAAAGGTAATTTCTCATTCCAGTGTAGCTTCTCTCTCATGTACAATTTACTTCATCACCTTTTATTTGTTTATATCTTTTTGTTGCCAGGGGGGGGGGGAGGGGGGAGTACGTGTGTATTTTTTGTTTTTTGTTTGTTTTTTTTGTTTTTTTTTGCTTTTTGGGAGGTCACACCGGGCGATGCTCAGGGGTTACTCCCTGGCTCTGCACTCAGGAATTACTCCTGGCGTTGCTCAGGGGACCATATGGGATGCCGGGGATCGAACCCAGGCGGCATGGCCGGCCGCGTAAGGCAAATGCCCTACCCGCTGGGCTATCGCTCCGCCCCTATTTTGTTTTTTTGTTTGTGGTGGCACAACCAAACCCTGTGAGACACGCATTCCACTACCGAACTACATCCCGACACCCAACCTCGATCACTTCAAAAATTTTCATGAATTAAACCTTCAGCTTTTGGAAAACAAACCCAGATAGTCATTACTGCTGATATTTAGGCAAGGTTCATATTTGGAATCTTCTTGGTGTCATCGGGAAAGCATCAGCTTTGGAATTGAGTATTTTTGCAAATCCTTTCTCTCCATTATTTATTAGGTTTATTGCCTCTGTAAATTCTTTAACTTTCCTTGATTGCATTATTTATGGAACAGAAATAACAAATTCCAGTGGTCTGATATTAGAAGTAAATAAGATAACACCTGGGAAGTCTGGCAAGTAATCAATGGTGGCTATTTTTGTTAAACAAACAAACAGCCAAATCTGGTCTGTATTATTTTTTGTTTTCTCTATCCTTAAAGATTCTAGACCCCTTGGGGCTGGAGCGATAGCCACGGGTAGGGCGTTTGCCTTGCAGGCAGCCGGCCTGTGCCGGCCCGGGTTCGATCCCGCATCCCATATGGTCCCCGAGCACCGCCAGGAGTAATTCCTGAGTGCAGAGCCAGGAGTAACCCCTGAGCATTGCCGGGTGTGACCCAAAAAGCAAAAAAAAAAAAAAAAAGATTCTAGACCCCAATTCAAATAATTTCCTAATAATTATCATATCATTAAAGATTCATTGCAAAGTAAAAATCAGTTGTACATTCTCCTTATTACCAAGAACATTTTGCTAATTTCACTAAGCAATAGCTCCTAAAAAGAACTATAGTTACATGCCTATCTACTAAGGTTCTTTACATTTTGGAAAATATGACCACCAGAACTTCAATACCTAAGTAATCCTTTTATTTTCCAATGAAAAAAATCTGCAAGATTTTTTTAGCTACTACTTAAGGAAAAAAAAAAAAAATCTAAGACAGACAGAGGAAATTATTAACATATACAGACTCCACTTTGTGTTTTTTACATTTTTCAAAAATTTTATCATACCACCGTGAGATACTACAATTACAAATATGTTCATCCACTTTACTTTTGAGGCAGGAAACCTAATCACAAAACAATCACCATAGTTATCTTTTGGAACATTTAATTTTTACTTATCAAATATATTTTTAGTATACAAAATTACAATAGCTTCCTATTTCATTTTCCCACTACATTTAAAGGTATTAATGCAAAAAATGATTTTGCCCAACATGATAGCTTCAACTGCATACATCTAACATTTATCAAACAAAAAGTTAAGAATCGCTACAAACTTATCAAGAGCAACTAAAATGTTCTACTCTGCTTAATAAATAATCTTTGCTAAATGAAATGAAGGAATGTTCTTTCAGAATTGATGATACAGAAGTAACATAATTTCATAATCCCCGTCCTCCTCCAATCTCCTCCTAATTCATAAAGAAGGATTATACCAGTATATTTTGTCCTCATTAAAAAAAACACAAACAGAAAAACTGTTCTATTCAATGGATAATCCCTCATTGCAGTCTGTCTAGAGGCCGTAATTCATGACTTTCTACTTTTCCATAAAGACGCAGGAATCACTCAAGTCCACCAGCCATCTAGTTGGTGGCAGCCTGCCAGTCTTCCCAGGTGCAGCATTGGCTTAAAAAAAATTATCTCATTCTATTGAGTTCTAACAGTCTGCTAGACATTGTGCAATGGAAAGGAGCACAGAGCAGGTGCAATTACTGCCTTTCAAGAGGTCATAGTTGAAGACCAACAAAACGTTTTCTGCTGCTGTTGTTTCACTGACTTATTTTTATTTAGATTT
>JAJIBD010000497.1:87500-142068 GCA_021461705.1 Cryptotis parvus
GCCGAGAGAACTGAAGCTACTTGGGAGAGTTAGTGAAGTGTTTTGAAGCCAGGGCTACAGACACTGCATTGAGGCAATAATAGTGGCTCCCTGAGCAAGGGCGGCACAGCCAGAACTGGCAAGTGGAAGCGAAAACTAGTCAAAGTACTAAGGGAAACAAGTAGCAGCAAAATAAAGGAAAGATGGAAGGGAAACCAGAGTGGTCAGTGAGGACTTACTAATGTGACTGCAACACAAAAGAGAATGGTGGCGCCATTTCTTTGGGGGTGGGGGTGACTCTCGCCCAGAAGAGAGGCACCTAAAAAGAGGCTGATGGGAGCATATGGACCGGTGGGGATGGGAAAATGGCCCTGTCAGCCAGACTAGGGACAGACGTTACAGAGCATGGAAGCAAAAAGGAGTGAGGGAAATGGGGCCTCCTCCAACTGGCGTGAAGAGGAGGAAACCTGAGGGGAAAGGACGGAAAAATAAGGTCAAATGGGAAAAATAAGAGAATATTAGGGCTAAGAGAAAGAGAGAGAAAGGGAAAGAAATAAAGAACCTGCCATGGAGGAGGGCTGGGGGAGGGGGAGGGAACCAGGGACGTTGGTAGTGGGAGATGGGCACTGGTGGCGGGACGGGTGCTGGAACACTGTATGACCAAACCCAAATGTGAACTTTTTAATTGTATATCTTTGTAATTGTAAAAATAAAAATTTAAAAAAAAGAAGGCAACCATAAAAAAAAAAAAGAGAGAATATTAGGGCTAAGAGAACCTTTAGCTTTAAATATGGGAACATTTCAATCTGCTAATAAAGACACTAGTGATGAAGAGACATAAAAGGCAACTAATGAGAGCCAAGATGACACCAGGGAACTGTGTCCAATTTCCATTTTGACGGGATTCCTGTTGCTCTTGGAGCACAGCCGCGCATGATCTAGCTGAGTTGGCTGTGGGAGTCCTGTGCACGGGCAGTGAATTTGGAGCTCTTTTGCTCCAGCGGTGCCATTGAAGTTTCCTGAGTAGGGGAAGTGACATGAACATCAGGAAGTTCAGGAAAATTCATCTGGCAGCAGTGGGTGTGTGAGGCGAGAGCAGAGAGCACCCAGGGGGCTGATGGGTGTGTGTGTGTATGTGTGTGTGTGTGTATGTCTGTGTTCTGTGTCTGTGCTGTGTCTGTGTGTGTGCCTGTGTGTTCCAGACACAGATAACAGCTTTTATTAACCCCAATTTATAGATAAGGAAACTGAGCACTGGATAGCTGCCAAACCTAGGCTTTGCCAATTCCGAACTGTGAGCATTTGGAGATTGAACCTTGCAGTACTTGTTCCGCCTCAGAAAGAAGCAGTAGAATGGTCAGCAGAGTCTAATGTGCAGACCCAGCTGGGAGATGGAGGGCTGAGAAAAGACCATTTGGATTTGGCAGTAGGAGGTCATTGGTTGTGTTTGGAAGAGAGTGTTTTCAGCTGAATGGTGGGGGTGGCAGGCTGGTTTCAAAAGGAATGACTGAGTGGGTGGTAATGAAACGGTGACAGTGAATCCAGTCTCCTCTCTGGCTATGGGAGAAAGTAGGAAACAGTTTGAGGAATCAGAGCAGAGGGAGGCATTCAGGAAATATTTCCATTTATATGCATCAAATACTATGTCAGGTGGTGGGGAAAAGGAAGATAGACTAAAGAGGGAGAGGTTAAGGATGCTGTGGCAAGAAGGATCTTGCATGGAAAACCCACGCTTCAATTTAATCTGATTTTATGGACTGATACCATCCTTTTGGATTTCAAACTTTTAGAACCAGATTAGAATTGTCTTCATCTGTTGTGTCCTCCAATAGCACCTCGGCTCCCAGACTCTGACTAAAACTACTAAGCATTTCACAATGAATGAGCCCATGGCTCAGGACATCAAAGAGAATGGAGTGGACTGGGCGTGCCTCAGGTGGCAGAGCAGAGCACAAGTCATGTGCGATGAGGCCTGGTCTTGAGATCTGCCACCCTCATGGCCCCTAGCGATGCTGAGTGTTGACCCTACTACAACAACAGGAAAATAAAGTTTGTGAAACAGGATGGGTGATCCAATATCCAAGATGAATCCATCTTTGGACAAGAGGTAGGAGAAATAAGGGGATAGACAATGAGGGCAGGGAGGACAGACAAGTCATCAGAGACCTGGAGGTGAAGCTTTAGATTTTAGCTGAAGCAATTAACTGTCAGTAAAGGAGAGAGAATATGAAGACGGTGAATGAAGGAGCCCTGAACTGGTTTCTATTTTCACTGACTTGTGGACTTACAATGTCTGTGCATTAAATAAGAAGAGGTCATTGATTTGCAGGAAAACATTCCATGATATATACAAAGTTAATCCAGGGTAAAATTTTCACTCACTGGGCCTCTGGGTGAAGTCTCTCATTAAGCAGATAAGCAAAGAGCAGAAAGCATGAACTATATCTCAATCATAGAGCTCTACAGTGGTAGAGCATGACGACAGCCTTGGCACTCAAGGACTCTGTCTACTGTGGAGGTTCCATTCATTTGAAGAAGAATTTGAATAAATTCTAAGGCTTCATGAATTTCCTTAGCAGATTTCTATAACTGAAGGATTCAAATCTCAGTCTTTATTATGAATTTCTGTGTTTTGATATTTTCTGTATCCTGTCCTCATAGCTCTCATTTTCGGTTGCTGCTGCCTCATGCCAAGCAATTCTGTAAACTCCCTCAGGTGTTTCCACACTCCCATACCTCTGCTGTTGGTGGTTCCTTCATTCTGAGGGACAAGCCCATCCATGTGGTGAAATCCTCTCCACCCCTTCAAAAGCGACCCTCTCTATAAATTATTTTCAGCTCCAGAAGGAGAGACTTGTTCTCTTCTGTTTCCACTGTACTTTAAAGTGATACCTATTAATAGTAATAGCGGCTTACCTTTTATTTACTACCTGCAGGCACCATTTTAGGTGCTTTGAACACAAAAAACTCACATGAACAAGCCTGTGAGAAACATTCTCTTTCAAAGATGAGAAAGTAAAGTTGTGGAGGAGTTCATTAACTTTCCAATATAAAAAAGAGATAGTGCCAGATTCCAACAGAGTGTGACCTGAGGTTCCACTAGTACAGCTTAACCGCCATATACTACTAGCTTGACTCGTCTGTCTTCCTCAACTAAATTGTGACCATGACCACCCAAAACCAGGCAGGTTCTGTAGAGCACTCTCCTGTCATCCAACAGAGATCAAAAGTAACGAACAAGCAGAAATTGAAATAAGTCTGCTTCCAAGGAAAGGATGGTGCCCATCTTTTGCACTATGGTGCTCTTAGAATGCAGAATAAAGGAAGAGACCAACATGGTGTGACTGAAGAAATAAATGGATGAGAATATAGAAACACAAAGCTGACACTTCTAAAGATTTTCTCCAGGCACATATTAATATTTTTAATTTTGCTGTTCAGGGTTTACTCCTGGCAGTGCTCACATACTGGTGATCTTACCAGAGGGTTAAATGCAGGCGAGGCAAATCTTTCTGGCTCTTTATTTGCATTTTAAACAAATAACGTTATTTTATATTATTTTGCTTTTTTGAGTCACACCCGGCGATGCTCAGGGGTTACTCCTGGCTCTGCACTCAGGAATTACTCCTGGCTGTGCTCGGGGGACCATATGGGATGCCGGGGATCGAGCCCGGGCTGGCACAGGCCAGCTGCGCAAGGCAAATGCCCTACCCACTGGGCTATCGCTCCGGCCCCCAAACAACGTTACTATTAAGAACTTGGAAAATTCTGATGTGTTTTCTCCAAAGAGGAGAAAAAGCATGATAAAATGAAGCACGTTTCTTTTTTTGGGGGTGGGACACAGCAAGTCATGCTCAGAGGTCACTCCTGGAGGGCTTGGGGACCAGACATGGTGCCGGGATTGAATTTATGAGGCCTTATCCAGGGAAAGAGCCCTACCTGCTGTACTCTAACCTCTGAAACAACTATTTTAAATAATTTTAAAGTAGTCTGATAATAATGCTTTCTAGTTTCCTTGGGGAATTACTCTCCTTTTAAAATATCCACTTATTTTATAAGACATGTTGAGTGCAACATGAAATGCATCCCTTGGTATCTAAGAACTCAAGTAAAAGAGATTAGTAGTCAAAAAACGCAATTAGGTTTACAGTAGTGTTACAGATACCATATCTAGTACAACAGCTTGGAAAAGGCAGTAATGCAAGGGTCATATCCACAGGAGAAAAGAAACACTAAATATCAGGTTAAGCAAACAGATACAAAACCCCATATCCCCAAATCTTTCCTTCTCATCTAATAACTACATGTGTTTGGGTGTTTGGGGAAAAAAGCAGGTAGTAGCATTTCTGAAGTTGGTACCTGGCTTAAAAAAAACTGCTGAACTGGGCTGCGATTCGAGTGTCTACAGAATCTGATCCCTCATGAAAGTTTTGAATCTGATTTAAGGTCCTGCTCTCAGAGAGTTGGAATTATAGAACCCCAAATGGGCTCTTCTATAGAGGCAAAGGCTTAGGGTTCAAATAAACGCTACCACTATTTCAGCACCTTAAATACTGAGCTCTGGGGCCAGGTACCTTCCTGTACCATTTTACAGGAAGGTAAAGGTTACTTCACAAAAGATAAAGGCTCTTGGACAGAGACACCAGTGATAAATCACCCTTTGATAATTCTGTTATGTAACTGTAAATCCTGGAGTTCACAAAGGTTGTGCAGTGCATGAAACTATCTTTAGTGGAAGTCCCTTTTCTGTGTCAGTACCCTATTTTGAATTAACAATGCTCTCAGATGAGCCGAAAAGATGTTCTTAGCTCCCACCATTACAATTTCTGATGCTCTTTACTTTTTAGCTCTTTTGAAATAACATGAAAGCTTTGGCTTGCTAATTACTTTTATCCACCCCATAGAAAAATTAGTTTATCTTCCTGATCAAAGCAAATTAGGCAGATCATGGCTGATTAGAATGCAACAGTAAAATCACCATACTTTCTCTTCCATCCCCTTTCTCTCAGAAATAGGGCCTGTGTCAAATATGTAGGTATTTCCCACGGCCAGGCCAGACTCTGTTACCAACAGGGACTGGGGCTTGGACAATGGTTCTTACACAGACACTAAAGTTCTTTAGTTCAGTCATTGTGTTTGAAAAGAACTAGTAACCCCTTAGCTAGCATTTGATGAAACATCTAGATTTACATATTTCCTTAATTGCAGTTTTGAATGTGAGTGAGATTTATCTGACCAGAGTTAAATGCCTCCTTTATTCCCCTACCAAAGTAAAATTCAACTCCAAGCTCTGAAAAAAAAAAACCTAGTGAGGTGGGGAACAGAGATTCGTACTCAATTCCGATCTGAACAAGCTTTAGCATTTCAATACAGTGAGAGCGTGGGGTTACATTACCAAACACAGGAAAGATATACCTTTACCTTTCAAAGTGGAAATGTCCAGTTCTAAAACTTTGGCTTACTCAGCTCTTTCAAAAGGCTATTTCGATTTTAATAATGAATGCTATTCCTTTTGCCAAAACCCCAGATCAGTTATTAAAATGTTTCAAGATGATTATCCTTAATAATTTCTCACTTAAAATTTGTTATATGACTGTAAAACTGGGAACGTTGGATTTTCGTTTCTTTATTTATTTCCTATAAATTAACAGTAAATCTTGTATTTAGCTCCATTTAAACCTCTCCTGCAGCTGCCCATTGGAAAAATAAAATGGTTGCCTTCTTTCACTCCAGTGGGCACAATACAAAACATCCATTGAGCTTTCCCTGTATTGCAGCTGCCAATGCCCAGCCGACTTTTAACAAACCAACCAAGCGGAATCACAATGCAGCTGCAACATTTTATGGTATTTCTGTTGGTTCTCTTTTGAGACTGAAGGTGTTAATTAGGAATCAAAGAACACAACCCTGCCAGCTTCTTTCACAAACCATACCCTGGTCACTGCAGTTTTCAGAAGAAAAATAAATCTAATAAAGGGATAAAAATGTTGTTTGTCACACCAGTAAAGTGTACTTAAGACCCTTTGATCAAAAGCTTTTCATGTAGTCTTGTCAGATGGGCTGGAAATATTGTATTTTCTCCCTTTCTCCTTCTACATGCAGACTTCTCTGAATTTTGGATTTCATTTAGGATTGTCTGGAACAAAACCTTATTACCCTGGTCGTATGCGGGATACTTTTTAGGTAATACCTTTATAACTGATGGTTTTTATGGAATACCATCATTTTGTTTCTTAAAATTATTACTATTCAACAGTCCCATCATGTTACAGCTTCACACAAAAATGGCATTCTACTAGCAAATTTATAATATTCTGAGTAGGTGCTCATGCTTACACTTTACGTATGCATCTGTCAATACTCTAGTTAGTATAATATTTTTTACATAAATCTCTCAGTGTTTTGGAGGGAAGATTACTTTTTACACTGACAGAATTTTCATAAGCAAAAAATCACTTATATGGTGTTCATATACAAACAGAAACACGTATATGTTAATGAATCAGTTTGTCATTTTGATATAGTTTCTTATGCATCCTGAATATCGTGCATTCAAAGGTAACAGCATGAGGTCATTACCTTTAATCTTCCATCAAAGTTAAAAGCTTAAAGTAAGTTTATGAAGTTAGCACTGCTGGGAATTAGTCAAGCCTGCTAGCTTTCTCAGCACGAGGTTTTGCTGCTAGATGCACAAATCAGGCTAAAATCCATTAATCCTGCAGGAAAGGGGCAGAAAGAAGGTCTGCTTGTTGATTTAATGTTAATGAAATGAATGGACTCCTGAGGCTACCTACAGAGGCCCTCTAAACTGTAAAACAAATAAAGTCATTTTAAGTAACGCTCACTTCAGGAGAGTAAACAATACTCCCAGATTTGCTGCACAAAATGGGTGTGGGTGTGTAGAAACCTCCCATTTTCTACACTCCTGCTACACCTGCCTTATAACAATACCAACAAATGTCAAGCTGGTAAGTTCATAGAACAACTGAATTAGGAGAGCACTCAGATCAAGTGCTCACCTCTCTCATTTTATAGATGCGAATGTGGGGGGGGAAGAGAGATTCTATAGCTAATTAGTGGGGTAACCAGGGTAGTTCAGTGACTCAAAATTTAACAGTACATTGAATTTGCTTCGGGTGTGTTTCTTGTTTCTTCCCCATATCATAATTTGGCTTGGAATATGACCTGGGCTTAGATTCCAAGATTCCAGTCTGTCACATTGCTTTCTTTTTTTTTTTTTTTTTGCTTTTTGGGTCACACCTGGCGATGCTCAGGGGTTACTCCTGACTCTGCACTCAGGAATTACTCCTGGCGGTGCTCAGGGGACCATATGGGATGCCGGGATCGAACCTGAGCCGGCATAGGCCGCCGTGCAAGGCAAATGCCCTACCCGCTGGGCTATCGCTCAGGCCCCCAGTCACATTGCTTTCTTGCATTAAAAAACCCTGTATGTGTAGTGTGCAACATCAGCATGTTAATTATATACCAAATCTTAGGAGTGTATCATCTTTTCAGACTCTATATAGAAACATACATTTTAAGATTTTTGAGGTCATCTCTTCAAAAGAGGTTTCTGCTTCTTTTATACAAATATACAGAGGCGGAGGTGGGGTGTGCGGCTTAGTAGTTGAGCACTTGTATAAGGCCTTGGGTTGGATCCCTAACACCAAAAAAGAAATAAAAGCCACCAAAACCTAAAACAGACATAGAGAGATGTGCCCAGATGTGCCCAGGTGTTTTTGTATGAGGGTGGGTATAGACCCTTGAAGGATTGAACTTTGCTGATTGCATAAGCTAACGCCAAAGCAGAGACAGTGGCCAAGGTCTGACCATAGCCATTATGCCAAGCATGGCAGCTTGAATTCTAGCTTCGCTCATCTCTCTGGCCTGCAGTTCATTTTACCTTCTAATCCCTCTTGATATCTTTTTGTCTGTCTGTGTTTTCAGCCATGCAAGCAATGCAGTTGTGCTCAGGGGCTTCTCCTGACTCTGCCCAGGGGTCACTCTTGGCAGTGCTCGGGAAGCATATGTTGTGATAGGGATTAATTAGTTGGTCACATGCAAGACAAGTGGCTTTTTTTAAAAGATTTCTTTTTAAACTTAACTTATTGACCTCAGTTCCTCCAGCCTGTCACTTTCTGCTTGCCTCAATTCCTCCTCTTGGAGAATTTCCCCCTGCCTGAGAGAGGTTCTTCATTTGAAATAGTTTGGTTTTTGCTACTTTCTGTTCCCCTTTGATTTGGTGAGTATTTAAATTGCTTAATAAACTGGGTTGCTAGATTCCATTTCTCCAACCTCTGTGGCTGAATAACACATTATAGATGTCTGCTAGAAAGTTCCTTCACTTTTTGGCTGTAGGACTGTAAAATCAATCAGCTTCCTCATTTAGTAATTCAGTAGGCACTTGAGAAAAAGAGCCATCTTTTGACACAGAGTAAGAAATAAAAGTGTTTCACCAAGGGCAATTTCCTTGTTGTTTCCAGTCTGCTCTCTGATTCCAATGGTTATGTCTGAGGCAGCTCACTGCCTCTGCAGAGGAACAGAGAGAATCTGTAGCGGTAATGACGGAGGTCCTGCGGCAGAAACACAGAGTCCCACCCAGCACTGCCCATCCATCTCTCATCTCTGCTGGGCTCACTGGGTTTAATTCCAGAGGCTTCCTGCTCAAACACAAGCCAAGAGATATTCCTGATGCCCTATTTAACTTTGAATCTTCTTTCCTACCATTTCCTACTATTCCCTGGGAATACTCTTAGCTTTACTGTCGTTACTGATAGCAAAGATTCCTGCAATTATGCAGAACCATTTCCTTATTACAGAAGATTACTAAAATTCCTCATGAAAATTTAGCTTTTTATGTTGATTTGAACTCTTTTAGATCAATATAAGCTTATTAAATAAGGCCTATTCTTTTTATCTTTAGAATTATCTTTTTTTTTAGTTGTTAATATTAAAAAATAAACACATTTTTGATATGCTTAAAACTTGGCTTTGCCTCTTTGGCTGTGAGGAAAGGCTGGATTCCCTATTTTCTTAGTTCCCCCCAAATCTGTCATCTCTCTCTCATCTGTTGCTTTAGCATGTCAACCTTTGTGACTAGAGTTTTAGAAGCCCCAAGAGCTAGCAAACTGCATTCTTCCTACAGTTAGAAACAACTCACTGGGGATTGCGTAGATGAAAAATGAGAGTCTAGGGGAACAGAGGAAGAGTCCAGCAGATAAAGCGCTTGTCTTGCATGCAGCTGATCCAGGTTTGATCCCTGATATCCCATATGGTTTCCCATGGACCGCCAGGAGTAACCCCCTGAGCACTGCTGGGTATGGCCCACAGAACACCCAAAAAAACAAGTGCTATTTTAAGAAATGGGGTGGGAAGCAATAGTGCAGCAGGTAGGGTGCTTGCCTTGCATGAGGCTGACCAGGGTTTGATCCCTGTCATCTCATATGTTCCCCTGTGTATTGTCAGGAGTAATTCCTAAGTGCAGAGCCAGGAGTAATTGCTGAGTACTGCTGGGTGTGGTCCACAAAAAGAAACCCCCAAAACAAAAACATCGCTCGATTTAAAAGAAAAAAGGGCGGGGGAAGCAATAGAACAGCAGATAGGGTGCTTGCCTTGCATGCAGTCAACCAGAGTTTGATCCCTGGCATCCCATATGGTCCCCCATGCACTGTCAAGAGTAAATCCTGAGTGCAGAGCCAGGAGTAACCGCCGAGTACTATTGGGCATGGCCCAAAAAGAAAAAAAGGAAAAAAAAAGATAAAAATAATTTAAGGGGGTAGTAAAAATATGAAAAGGAAGTCAAAATGTATAAATTTCCGTTTATAAATAAGTCACAGGGATGAAATGGGTGGAACAATTAATAGTATTGCCTATTTGAAAGTATTTTTTATTGTATATTTTGTTACTATGACTGATGATGGATATTTATACTTATTGTGGGTATAATACTTATTTGCAATTCCATAAATAATTGAATCTCTATGTTGATCAACTGACATTAATATGCTCTAAACCAGTTCTAAATCCCTAAAAAAATAAATTCAAGTCTAAGACCACAAATTATGGGCCAGCCTCCTAACCATAGGCTATCAGTTCCCAATATGACAAAGGACCACTTGGCTTCCAATAACCTAGAGGTTTGTTCAGTGCTCACATGCCAACATGATGCTATATGTCCATGTGAAAATAGGAAACTTCAGGGAAGGAGAGATAGTACAGTGGGTAAGTAGTTCATATTGCATGTCACTGGTCAGAATCAATCCCTGGCACCACATATGGGCCCCTGAGCATGGCCAGAAGTGATCCCAGGGGACAGAGCCAGGAATAAGTCCTGAGCACTGCTGGCTATAACCACCTTCTCCAAAAAAGGAAATTTGATTCAATATGCAGATTCTCCAAATTTTCATCTAGTTGATACTAAGGATCAGAGGAAAGTTAGAACATTTTTACTAAAATAGATGCTTGATGATGCCCACCCTACTTATTTGAAGATATCCTCTTTTATTACTTTCCCTGTTCTTTTACCTGTTAGGAACATCTCTGTTTTTTCCTTGTTACTAATATTTTTTTAAATGTTTATTGAAAATTACACTTATATTTGTAAAGTTTCAGGACAAGTGACCTAGGGGACTAGCAATAAGAAACAACATTGCATATCTGAAAAGTATAATTCTAACAACTCTAACCTTATCACCAGTAAACACAATAGCACCTGACATTTGATGACTCACAGACATGGGGCAGAGCTGCTACTTGCTCTCCCTGTGCCCAGTGGCTCACGAGGCACCCAGGAGGGACAGTGGGTTCTAGCCCTGGCCCGCCACCCCAGCATAGCCTCACAAGTGCCAGACGACCCCCCACCACTCCATGAGGGCCGCCATTTTCCACATCCGGACTTCCTCTCATCAGAACTCCACCCAGCAGAAGAGCCTACCTCGCACAGCTGCTTGCAGCCGCTTGGTTCATCAATAAATACTGAAGATCAGAGGTGATTACAAGAGTATGCCACCCGCACGGTAGAGCCTGGCAAGCTACCCATGTTGTATTTGATATGCCAAATACCAGTAACAATTATGTACCTCATTCCCATGACCTGATGGAATGTTTGAGGCTCTTTATGTTCCTGGAGCAAGCAGATGCTCTTGGGCTCTACTAGCATGAGACAGGACATATGGAGATGTTACTGGTGCCTGCTCGAAAAAAAAATCGATGATGAACGGGAAGACAGTGACAGTGATTTGATGTGTACAGCAGTTTGAAAAATAATATTTCCTGTGCATTATTGTGCTGATCTTCACAGAACAGAGTGCCTAGATGGCATTATTATTCATTGCCATTTTACAGATGAGAAAGTGAAGCTGACAGTATAACCTAACCTACCAAGATCATCCACCATTGGGTTGTGGTTTTGTCTCCAAAATAATGACAGCAACCACTATTTTCCTGTTTGTTATGATGGCTATGTAAGAAATTTAGATAAACACTTAAAAGCATTAAAAAATTGCTTTTACTTTCCATTAACAAACAATGCCATCTGCAGGTTTAACAGAAAGGACATCTCCGTACCCCTTTATTGTAAGGTTTTACCAGAGATCATATGAGCCTATTCCACCACCTGCAACACATTTGGTGCCTAGAAAAATGGCACCTTACACTTTAGGTATCCGTAAGTGTGAGTCTTAGGATTTAAGGAGACAAGAGTGGTTCTCCTAAAGAATCACTCCCAAAACGGCTAAAATGGAGCTGACTCTTTCCTTTGTGTGTCCTCATTACAAATTACTTTTGAGGTTGCCCAGCCACCAACATGCATGGACACTGGGTACTTTAAAAAAGGTAGATTTCACATTCTTTGGATATGAGATGGCCAGTAGGTGAGAAGACAAACACTACTGAAAAGATAACTTATTACTTACAGTTCTCAAGAGTATGGGACACATCAGGTCACACAGGGAGGTCCCAGAGCCAGTCAAGAGGCAGAAGGAGTGGGGGGGAAAGCGTGAGAAAGAACTTTAATTGTGGTTTCCATGCAATGGAAATGGAAAGCAAGTTTTGAATGGGCTATTTCAGTAATTTCAGTAGTGTCCAGGGAATAGGACTGCCTTGAGTTGTCTAGGACCTGGCGCTGACTAGAGCAGAGAATAGAGTCCTAGAGTGTCCAAGTTCCACAAGACCCATAGAGGGAATGGTGTGCAGTGGATGGGGACTGACTGGTTTGTTTCTCAAAGACACCTTGGCAGGACTGTCATCTGCTAGGTCTTCCTGTTGTATCTGCAGGAGGGGAGTCTCTCCTGGATCAGAGAGACTCTAGGATACAAAAGCATCATAAATTCAGAAAAGAAAAACTAACTAATACACAGCAATTCTGTGTTTTGTTCCAAAATCCAGGCAATTTTCTTTTTCTTTGGCCCCAACACAATAATCAAAGGGATATTAAGACAAACAGAAGTAAGAAAAGGCAAGAGGGTCAACTACAGTGATCCAGTGAGGTGCATCTAATGATGGGTGTGTTCAGCACCATGTGGAAGAATCAGAAACAAGTTTATAAAATGAGTCATGGATGCTTTCCTGAGGAGATGACATCTGTACTGAATGTGGAAAGAACCGTAAGTGTTAGCCAGGCAAAGAAGAAAGGCATCCACGAAGAGATAGATGCATGTGAACCTCTGAAGGCTGAGACATGGAGAGAACGTATGGCTTGATGAAGCTGGAGAGAAGATATGCTGAGAAGTATCAACAGGGTTCCCACTTGGGAATGAGGCAAAAAAAAAGCCGGCTTTGTGGCTAAGAGCTTTAAAATTTCTCATGAAAATCCCAAGAAACCACTGAGGAGTTGAATAGAAGAGATGTGACTAGACGTGCTTTTCAACAGAGTACTGGAGAAGTTGGGGCGGGGGAGGTAGCGTGGGGATATATGTCTTGGGGGGATCTATACAAGCCAAGACAAAAGACGGTCACAGTTATCCAGGCAAAAATGGAAAAGAACCTGAGCTATTTCAGTGTCAGAAGAGAACTGGAATGAACACAACTCGCATTAGAGGGATCAGGAGAGTGCACAGGAGATAAGGTGCTTGGCTAGCATGCCTCCAACCCTGGTTGGATCTTGAGCACTGCCAGGGGTCACTTATGAGCCAAGAGCCAAGAATAGCCTCTAAGCACTAAGGGTGTGCTCCTTTCCTCCAATAAAAGACCTAAGATGGGACAAATTAAAGTCACGAATGAGGGGCCGGAGCGATATTGCACAGCGGGTAGGGCATTTGCCTTGCACGCGCCAACCCGAAGTTTGATCCCCAGCATCCTATATGGTCCCCTGAGCACCACCAGGAATAATTCCTGAGCGAAGAGCCAGGAATAACCCCTGAGCATTTCCAGGTGTGACCTCCCTAAAAAATAAAGTCACAATGAAATTTTAATTAGTGTCTTATGAGCAGAAATTATTCTCACACTAAATCTGCTTGTTTCTCTCATGCAAATTCATAGTGCATAGAAAGAAAATACACTATCTGTCTAAAACAGTTCTTTCCCTGGATAGTTAAAATTCAGTAAAACACTTAGATATGCACATGCATAACATGCACAGTCTCAGAATATTCAGCAACATCTAGAAGAGCAACTGGAAGTTTTAAAATGTGAGTATCTGGTGTTGGAGCATAAAGGTAGCAAGCGGAAATAGTCAACTGTAGTTTTCAAGAGATGTGGGTTCCAGTTCCACTTTTGCTGGCTATGTGACCTGGGGATGCTATTTACCTCTTAAGAACACGAATTTCATCATCTGTGAAATGACGGTGTGGGATTAGGTAACCTCCAAGGTTCTTTTCAGTCTAAATCCCAAGGGTAGACATAGCTTTGGACTCATCAAAAACCTCTGTAACCCATCTAAATGATTTTAATTTCATTTATTTGGGCAATTAGGGTAATGCTCCAGCAATCATGATTGAATTTCAGTCTGACACTGTGTAATGTGACCTTAGGTATACAGCTTAGTTGTTCTGGTAATTTGTGGATAAAAGATTATCCCTTTAGTTCTACACAGTAGAAGTTACCCTGAATGTAGTTAGCTGTTAGCTGTAGCTTTTCATTTGTTTTATATCATTAACATAAATCTAGTAAAATTAGTCAACATAAATTATTTATATTTTAAGAAATTTCTAGAGATCATGGAATGGGAGCTTCAAATTACTATGGAATGGTCATTTGGGAACAGAACATATCAACCAATCACTTCTCACAATTCTAAGACCCTGGGGAAGTGGGCTTTACACGGCAAGGCCAGCAGCTGGACGGTGGAAGGTGGGTACTTGCTGTCAGTTAATCATGTGGCTAAAACTTTTGAGATCTTCAAATGAGATAGGCTTACACTTGGGGAGAATCTGGTTTAACTAGGATTTCCTTTTGCCACCCGAGCTTGAAGTCTCTATGAAAAAGGATCTTGAACTTCCTCCTATACATGATTGTGAGTCTCAGAGAACAACAGCTGCTTGGGAAAGGGGGCTGCTCTGAATTAAGGTCTCCCACCGCAGGGAGAGTGATGTGGCTTCTCCAAATTAAAATCAAAGCCCCCAATTTCGGTGTGCTTAGAGTTGATACTTTTAATCCGAAAGACCATTCTTTCTCAATGTGCCTTCATCTTGTAGCTCGAAGTGCTGGGGCAGGGAGCATGGTGGAGATAAGGAGATGCATCCTTGGAGTTCTCTGATGCTATCTTGAAGAGGATGAAGAAGGATAAAAGAGACATAGGAGACTGGTCCATCTGGACTCAGGGCGCCTAGTGGAGTCTTGACGTCTCAATTCTGCTTGATCTCTTCCTTAAGCTTTCTCCCAACTCTCCTGCAATTTATTTTATAGGTTTTACTTTGTTGGGCAGTTGACACCATTGCCAATATTGAGTAGGCCTACTGGCCGGTGATGGCGTCCCTGCTAAGGTTACCTTCAAAGCAGGAAGTATAAAAGGAAAACAAAGAGGAAGATTTCCCAGCTCAGTCTTTACTGCAGGACTCTAAACACATTCTGTACATTCATTCACCAAACACTGAGAAATGAATGTTTACTGCAAACATTTCTCTCTCTATATATTGTATATATAAATATACACACAAACATACATATGTATATATATATATAACATAAAATAGATGGTTAAGAAATAAAAGTCCTATGGAAATTTTAATTTAGTTTTTTAACTAAATAATCCACTTGTATATTTACAAAAACTGAAGTATTGTTTCTGTGCGGATACACTGCAAGATGAATTGATTATGTAGCAGTTGCTTTAAATAAATATCTCACAAAAACTTATAACTTAAAAACTTCAAGGGCCATTTTATATGTCAAACCAATAAACTCATTAAAATAACATCGCGTAAACCCAAACACAACACAATGAAAGTTCTAACACAGCCCACATTAACCAACCAACTTTAAAATAATATCTCTGTTATGTACTAAGGTTAAAAAATTCAGCAAATTCTTTATATTTTTTCCACTTGAGATCATGTGTGGTTTTCTACTTTCCTGAGAAGTACACTTTTGTGGCTTTTTTGATCAAAGGAAGGTTAGTTTTACAAATAGACATCATTTGTAGATGTCCTTCTTCTATTTAACCCAAGCTTTAAGAAAAAATCAGCACAAAAATGTTTACCTGTCTGTTAGTAAAATACTTAACAATTCTTAGGTATCTTCTTAGTGCAGTCTTTGGAAAGGAAGACAGTATGAAGATAAGTCATCAGTGTGGGTGTGGGGGTACAGGAGATGGATGGGGAGAGAAGAGAGTGGAAAGAGGAAATAAAGGAATTTGGCTGCAAGACTGAATAACAGTTTGAAACACTTGGCTTTCAGTTGTGAAAGATGAGCAACACTGGGGAAAAGGTTGGGCTGACAAGGGACCACTTGAAAGCTTAATCTCTGCTCGCTGTTCGGAGGTCGAGGCGGGTCAGCTCAGTGCCTGCATTCTTGGCTGGAGTGGACAGCCTTGGTCAGGACGATTCTCTTCTCCGTCTCATCTTCTGAACTGAAGGTGACTTTACTTAGCCGGCTCCTCTGTCTCTTCTATAAAAGGCATTAGCTCTCCATGACTGTCCCACATGGCACAATGGACACTGTGTTTTATTGGAGTATGTATGAGAGTCTTCCCTCCCCCAACAGTTCCTTATAAGATGATGTAACAAACTCCTTATGAAGGCAAGGAGGATAAAATAAACACAGAAAATATTTACACATTGAAAAATATGACTCAAAACTTAGGAACTAATTAATAATCTAAAATTAGTTATGTCACTAGAAAACGAGAATGAAAATATTTTAAGAGACTTAAGGGAGTATATCTCTGTATACGGTGAACTCTGAAACATCAGTTCTTGAGGGGGGCTCATCATGAATGTACTTTGTAATTAATTGGCCATCTAGGGAATGATTTTCATATTGAGTTGGCAATACAATGAATGATTACTACAGAGTAGGTTTATAGTGGAAAATGAATGGAAAACCTAAAAAAGTTAAATGGATGAATCAAGAAATGGTCTTTTCAGAGGTAAACGACCACTGTATCAAGAACTGTGTGCAGTAACGGAGCAAACACAGCGGCCTCTCAGTATCTGTACTGCAAACTATAACGCCCCATCGGTGAGAGGGGGAGAAAGAAGGAAAGTGGCTGCCTCAGAGACAGGCTGAGTGGTGGGGTTTGGGGAACGGCAGGAAGGCAAAGGGGCACATTGGTGGTGGAAAATGTGAATGCTGGAGGGATGGGTATAGGAACAGTGTGACTGAAATCTAATCACGAACAGCCTTCTAACTGTACGGCATGGCGACTCAATAAAATATATTAAAAAAGAAATGGTCCTTTTTGTTTGAAGGAGGGACTTTCCTCTGGCTTGTTCGGATTTATACTTTACACAGAACTCTATAAAACTGGCTTAATTGTTAAACCATGTGTAGCTGAAAAGGAACAGAGGACGTCAGAAGACTGCCAGAAAGAGAACTCTGAAATAACTTTTCATTTGGCATCAAACTGATATCAGTATGATAACTTTTGTCTAAATGTTTATATGCTTGGGGGTACAATGTTACTATGTGATACATCCCACTAGAGTATCTACAACTCTCCACTATAGCCCAAAAGACTTCCCCCAGCTCTCTCAGGTAATATCAGTACTGTTCTCAGGTTTGTTAAATTGGACAATGACTATTCCCTTTAATTTATTTTTAAAACATTTTTATTTATTTAATTTCTTTATCATTTGCATTGTGAGTGTGATCATGTGGTATTTATACCTCTTGTTCTGTCCATATGCCTCTGAGCATGAAACCCTTCTGTTCTATCCATGTTGTAGCAAAAGGTAAGATTCTATCTTTTCCTATGAGTAAATAGCATTCCATTGTGTATACAATGTCTTTATTCACTTACTATCATTGGACACTTGGGCTATTTCCAGATCTTTACTATTATAAATCACACTGTAATTTATCTGATCAGGTTTAAAGTTGAATACAAACCCACATAAAGTCAGTCTGTTAAGAAAGCTCATGTCTCACCCTTGTACACTGTCTGTACTGTTTTCAGAGTGATAACGTCAAGTTTCTGTGGGAATCACAATTTTTGATTTCTCAAGATGCTACACACTAAGATTTTCCATACAATATAGCAAATCCACTTCAGATAAGGATCAAATATAAAAGCATGAATTTAAAAAAGATGTTTAATCCTCTATTTATTGAAATATTATTACTTTTTTTTTTGCTTTTCGGATCACACCTGGCAATGCTCAGATGTTACTCCTGGCTCTGCATTCAGGGATTACTCCCTGGCGGTGCTTGGGGGACTATATGGGATGCCGGGATCGAACCTCAGGTCAGCCATGTGCAAGGCAAATGGCCTACCTGCTGTGCTATCGCTCCAGTCCCTATTTATTGAAATATTATTAACAGTAGTCAAGACACAGAAACAATCCAAGAGCCCAATAAAAAATGAGTAAATAAAGAAGATGTGGCATATTCACATAATAGAATACTACTGAGACTAAGAAAAGATGAAATCTTGCTATTTCTCAAAACATGGTTGGAGTTGGAGGGTATTAT
Organism: Cryptotis parvus; assembly: GCA_021461705.1. Lineage (NCBI taxonomy): Eukaryota > Metazoa > Chordata > Mammalia > Eulipotyphla > Soricidae > Cryptotis > Cryptotis parvus. The sequence continues at coordinate 105,546 of JAJIBD010000497.1, forward strand.
TATAATCAAAGCCAGAAATAGACAGGCAAAGGATGATTTGCTTATATGTGGAATTTAAAAAAAAGAAAGGGGAGAGACAAAACCAACTCAATGGTAGCTCTTTGACGGGTACCACAGAGCTGTGGTAATTGAGGCGACCAAAGAATAGGAGGTGGGACGACCAAATGGCAGAGGGGCCCTGGTAGTCTGTGGGGGACAGATATTAGTACTTAAAGGGGAAGAGGTGGGGTGACAAGTTGCTGTTGAAGAGGTCTGTAAAAGCACTCCTGGAACATATACCAATGCCACCTCTAAAATAAAAAAGAGAGAAAAGAAAGCTCATGTCCTTACTTGAAATAAATGTATTTGCAAAGGAGTCAATCAATTTACTTGACACACAGATCTAGCTATAGAAAAGAAGTTTAATTCTAGTCTTGGATGTGATCTATTGTTTGAATCTTTGGAGCAGTAGGCAGCCACTACCCGCTGACTCTGACTTGGAGACAAGGAAAATTGTTTCTGTAGGTTGTAAAACAACACATACATGAAAAGATATCTACCAAATTTCATACAGTAGTCCTAAGCTATAAGTTATTTTATTACAAATTAAAAATTAGATCTCCTGGTATTCCTAGGAGAAATTATTTTGATATTTGAACTTTACAAGCTGTGTTCCTGAAAAAGATGTGCTGGAATACTTCTATATCAAAAGAATTGTTATGAGGCCTAACTATAAATTGGAAGGACAATTCTCTTATATTTCTGGTAAAATGACCTGAAAATAACCTCAAATAGTCCAAAATTTTTTGTCTGTTTTGGGGCCATGCCTGGCACTGCTCAGGGTTTACTTCTGACTCTGTGCTCAGGGATCACTACTGGCAATCTGGGAGGACCATATGGAATGCTGGGGATCAAACTCAGGTTGGCCATATGCAGGGCAAGCTGTTCTATCTATCTAGCACCCCTCTCGTCTCCCGCACCCATCTAAATATTTTTGAGTGGTCCGGATATTCTTGGAATAAACTGAGAGGCTCCCATGTTAGGATGCTAATAGTATTGTTGTAAGATCACTCTGGGGAATGTTACTGAATAAAACATTAGCATAATGCCTGACAGAGGAAGTGTGATAGAATACCAGTTGTGATCACTGCTATTGAAATGATAAAGTAATTCAGATATTTAAATTCTGTGGTGGTTATTAAATAAGTATTGTATCACTATAGCTGAATACAAGTTAACTGAATTTCAAATTGTTGGATACTAGCAGCCTTGTCTTCTGTTACTTGCAGACAAGTAGTTCTCATCTATCTTTCTCTGGTTAGCTAGTGGGATTTCAGCACCTGGTTCAGTCAATTCTAGTCACTCAACATTATAAATATTCACCGAATGTTCCTTAAGTGTCAAGGACTGGTGTGGGCACTCGCGTTTTAAAAAAATGGAAGTTTTCCTACCATAGAGGAACTCATCATCTAGTGAGAATACCATGAAGAAAAAAGAACCACTCATTACATTGAGTATTTTTACAAAATACTTTAAGGAAAATTTGCTGGGGACTCAGCTGGTTCCTCTGAATACCAGCTGAGTATCCTTGAAATTTTACGCAAATTAAACTCAGCTTCTCTAATTCCAGCCTTACAAACTGAAAATGGGCTCAGGTAGGGAGAAAAACTACTCCAGAGCATCCTTTAAACAGTTCCCCTATTAACTAATAGCACCCTCTTTGAAGTCCTTCAGCATTACTATAAGCTAATAGCTCCATTTCTTAAAATTGAATGATTAATATTTTCTCTACTAATTCCAAAAAGGATATTCCCATTTAGTTCAATCAGTGTAATAGAAAAAATTCACCAGAAAAGGAGGGAGAAAATGCCAGGGATTTTAAGAATGGGTCTATTTCCTATCTTTTAACTTATGGAGAACAAAATAAATTTTGTAGGGGTCCAGAGTGACAGCACAGCAGCTAGGACAATTGCCTTGCACGCAACCCACCTGGGTTTGATCCCCAGCATCCCATATGATCCGCTGAGCACACCAGGAGTGCAGAGCCATGAGTAAGCCCTGAGCATTGCCAGGAGTGACCCAAAAAAGCAAACAAATAAACAAACAAATAAAAACTAAATAAATTTTGTAAAAAAAAAACCCCCACACTGTAACCCTTAATTGTCGCCTTTTCCCATTGATAATGAGCTATACAGTGACGGTGAGCATATAGCTGAGATCCATATGACTGACTAAAAAAAATGGATTCATGCTGACTAATCTTGGAATGAAGGAATTGTAATAGATTTGAATTCATGGGTAGATTTAACAAATAGTATTTTAGCAAGATACAACAAATAACTATAAAGCTAAATAATTTATGGTCTGTTTAATCTCTCTACTAAAAAAGTAAGGTTCTATAAAGGAAAACATTGTAGGTAGTAAGGCAGTTGAATCTCGTAGGAAGGAGTTTGCCTTCTCTTGAAGAATTCAATTTATCAGAAATATCTACTAGTGGGGTATTTACAAAGAAAGTCATTTAAAGTTATTACAAATTAATGTAAATAAACTCCTCAATTATTTTACAAAATGTCACAAAGTTCACCACCTTTTTAATATCTACTGCATATTATTCAGAGTAATTAGAAGTACACCTAAATTTGTGGCTAATGACTTAGATGTATGACTTTAGTAGAAGAAATATAAAGAGTCAAAGAAGCTAGCCCAAAGGACAAGAGTATGTACTTTGCATACAGAAATCCTGGGGTTCAATCCCCAGCGCTGCAGGGTCCTCCAGCACTTTTGGGAGCAAACCCCAAAAAAGCATCTCCACAAATTGTCAACAAATATATGTCTTACTCAATTAAAGTAGGTATGAGGCATTTTATAAAACTAGAGATATTCTGCAGTATCTTTAAGTTTGCAAATTTATTGGGCTAACTGATTACTTGGGCAATATCTCAGTGTCTCAGACAGTTGTGTTTTAGAAATTAAGACCAATCAATAATTAAGATGAACAGAAGCAAGGGAACAGATAAAACAGCTTTGTGTTCCTGAATGTCTGTAAGTATACCCAATGGGAATATACCCATTATAAAACAAAATCTTAAATGACCATACAGATTTTTTTTTTTGCTTTCTGGGTCCACCCAAAGATGTTCAGGGGTAACTCCTGGCACAGCACTCAGGAAATACTCCTGGCAGTGCTTGGGGACCATATGGGATGCCAGGGATGGAACCTGGGCTGGCTGCATGCAAGGCAAACGCCCCTACCCACTGGACTATCACTCTGGCCCCCAGATTTTTTTTTAAGTATCAGTTTCACTCATTTGTGATTGCCTCTTTTTTGTTACTTATCAGACTTATTAATTTTTAAGGAAATGCATAAGGATGAAAAAAGATTGTTGATATTTATTACACGTAAAAATTTATTCCTGTCACACTTTGTCATGTACGTGTTAAATATACTCAGTAAAAATTTTACTCTAAATATCTGCCACAAATTGTTTAAATCAGAACCCCTACTTTAGAAAAGGCATGCGGACCGAGTCAGTTTCAATAACTCCCCACATAACAAAAAACACTATTAAAAATCTATGGGAATCAGAAAAAAGGGGAAGAGTTTTATTTAATATAGAAAAATCATTGACATAGTAGATACAAAACATGTATCAGATACATACAATTTTATAGCACGGGGTTGAACTCAGGGCCTTGTATATGCCAAATGAGTGCTCAGTAATGTAAGCTAACACCCTGGTCTGACACTATCATAATTTAAGCAAATTTTAAAAACTAGATTGTATGATAAGCTATAAATTTTGTACTTGATCAAAGTTTTAATGCCAATATAATAGTCTTGGCTTTTGTTAGCATCGCTAAAGTATAAACAGCACTTTTAGATATTTCATTTAAGATACTTTTCTTTGAAATACTTTAACGGGATGAGAATTAAACCACTTTCAAAGAAAATTCTTAAGTGCTATTTTATTTTAAAATTGCATCTTAAATACTTAAAAACACATGCATGATACTATGTCCAACTGATTTGAACTAATTGAGGTTTTTGACGCTTTCATAAATACTAATTTTCAGCAGTCACCAGCAAAATTAAATTTTCCTGCAAAATTACATATGGAAAAGAACCAAGCTACATAAAATTGAATAAAAACTTTCTTCTATTTCCTTCGGTTTTCCTATGACAGGAATTTGCTTGTGGATGAAATGTTCACGCCTCTAAGCAACAGCAAGGAAAATTCAGTTTTTATTTAAAAATAAAATGACTGTTTGATATAAACAAAGTGAAGTGTATTTACAATTTTGGGATCACATTAGGATTTAATTTTTTTTCTAGATGGCACATAAACTGGATGAAAATTAGAACAAGGTAGAACAGGGAGCTTATTTTTAAGACCGTATTAGCAAGTGTGTCTACATTTGATGCATTAAAATAACTTACCTATAATGAGATTAGATGCTAGAACTACTTCATTTCTGACAGATTACTACTGGCAGATTGGAGACATATTAAATACTGCAAAATAACTGTCTGTTTTTACATGTCAATGAGAGAGAGGAGTGGGAATTAAGACAGATTTCCCCAATGTTTCCACCCATGCTCAGTGGTTCAATTAGATTTACCAGGGAATGTACTTCAGTAAGAAAAGAGTTCATATTGATATGTGCACTACCTTAAGATGGAGTTTTTCTGAGAAAGAAAGAGTCATGCAAATAGCTCTAGCCAACTATGAAGACATTTAAAAGCTTTTTTCACCTAGAAGTTGACCTGGCCGCTGTCTGATCATGTGAAGTAATTTACCAAATGTGTACAGCTGAAACTTGCCATCATCAATCTGCCCAAGAAAATAAAATGCTTCTTTTGTGGGAGGGAAGGAAGATTGAGAGTTAACACTTTGATTAAAAAAATATGGTGATAACCTGCTAAAAACATTAATAGATAGCAGCCTGGCCTTTCACCTACATCAGCCCTTGCACATTGCGGCTTTCTCATCCAAGTTTAACCACCACTGGGCCCAGTGGAATGGATCTGTTGCTTGGCGCCCCTTTCATGAGCAGAGGGCACTTTTAAGTACTTCAAAAGCAAAACCAGCAAACACACACACATACACACAACAACACACACACTTATTTGCACATGAGTAAATAAATATCCCCTTACACAAGTGAAGGGAAGAAATGGTCACTTAATTCTAGGTGCCACCAAAAGAGGGCACCATCTATCCTCCACGTCTCCAGTTACTGTGGTTTCAAAAATATATCCTCCCCCCCACCCCCATCTATAGTGGAAGGGCACCCCACGGCCCCTAGCATTTTTAATTCTACAAGAAGACCCAAGTCTGAAATCACACATTATGAGCTACATCGATATGCTCATGAGTATTGCAGGACAGATTTCTCCACTTAGCACTCATATTCTGTGAAATGTTAACCACTGGAAATAAGTAACATTCTCCGTGTCCCTTTGCACAGATGCTCAGTTTAGTACCTCATAAAGCACTGAGAAAATTTTCCCTAAGGCTAGAGTATAGCTACCCCCATTATAAAGCATGGGCAACAAGCAAACAAGAACTCATGGCAATTCCAACTGGCATTTTAACTCCAGAGGGTATCCACAGCGCTAATGGGGGACAGTGGCTTGATGGTTTGAGCATAGGGACGATACAGTTAAATGCATCTGAGGTATGTGGGAAATGTTTTGAGGCAGGCTTTATGCCAACTTTGAGTAACAGAAGCCCAATAAATATTCTTGCTCTCTAGAGGGAGGGGGGGAAAAGTATGCTGACACAAATTTATAATTTTCATGCGTTCTAGTAATGCTGTATTACAGGTATATCGTTAACAACGATAAACGGGGTGGCGATGGAGTGTACACCTTTTTTATATAGTCAGTTTCTCCAGAGTGAAGAGGAAAAATATTCTAGGCTCTTAATTGGAAATTTCCTCCACTGCTCTCAGAAATTCACTATACAGAACACATGGGACTACTACCCAGGATGAGGGGGAGAATTTCACTCTGTGGAGGGGACATCTTATAGGAGAAAGAAATGTGACATTTTAGAGAATCATCATTTAGTAGAGCACAGCTCCACCATTCCATCAAGAAGATCCCTGCACAGGCAGCGAATGCCGTCAAAGGTGAATGGCCTGCGAGCACGTGAACCCACCACCGGACAACCTTTCTTCAGGTACAGAAAATCGACCCAAAACCAGTTTTATGGCCAATGAAATGGGGGCTGTCAGCTCCCACTAATTCTAGCAGCCTGGTCTTCACTCTAAGCTCAATATCATCTAAGAGCCGAGAAAGAGAAAGAACTTTTCTTCCTCACTGTCTCTAGAAAAATAATCACTCTCCAGGGTAGGGCGTTGTGCAAGCCTGGTGTCTTCCCTGTGGAAAACAACTGAACAGAGGAAACAACGAGTTCACAAAGATCCGAACTCGGTCCTGCCAAGGTACATCAGAGACGCCGAAACTGGGATTGCGTGGGGCTTGGGGTGGGCTCACCACAGTGCCTCAAATCAAAACCTACACAAGTCACCTTGCGGTCCGGAGGATTCCAGAGTGGTCTCTCCTGCCTGCAGACACTGAACCCCAGACTCGCCACGGGGGCTTGGGCGTGGGTGGGTGGGGGAGTCACTTTGGCCCCCAGGGAATCAGGTTCTGCCCCCCATCACCTCATCCACCAAACCACCTGTTACTTTCCATGCCTAGAGTTTCCAAGGGGGAGAATTACGAAATGAGCCTCAGTGTGACAGGCGAGCTGGAGGTGGGATGGGGTGAAGGTGGGCGGCGGGTACAGGGGTGGGAGGGTCCCCGCAGGATGGACGGAGGAGAGTTTCGGGTCCCCCTTGGAGGCTGGCGCCGCTGTTTGCCGCCTTCTGCCCACTTCCCTCTGCTCCCGGTAGGAGATGGTTAAAGATTACACCGCGGCCGCGGGCGCTTCAAAGGGCGGCGCGGGCAGCCAAAGGGAACGATAACGTTCTGGCAGCTCCGAACCGCGGCTGTGGTTGCCACATTTTTAATCACTTCATTTTAAAGGAAAAAAAAAAAGAAGAAAAGAAAAAGGTTACATCATAGATCGTGCAAGGGGTGCAGAGGAAGTTCCTTTGAAGCCGGGCGAGTCGGGTGTCCTTGGGGGAAATGTGCTTTTTATTTTTTTTAATTTAATTTTCTATTTTTAACAGTCCATCTCGACTTGGAACGCGTCCGGAGTCAGGTGGAGAGTTGGCGGCGCGGGAGCAAGCCCGAAGCCCCCGCGCGAGTCCCAGGCTCGGGTGCGAGCAAGTGACAGCACCCGGGGAATTCCGCTGGGACCTTCGCGGCGTGGCGCAGCGGCGCTTCCCCGAGCGCGCACCTGGAGTTTCCCCGCGGGCCCCGCGCGCACTCGCGCATTTCCCGGGATTCCCAACCCGTCGGGCCGAGCAGCCCTTTGCAAACTGGCCCTCGCGCGTCTGCAGAGGACGCGAGCGGCGGAGCCCCTCGGCCTGCCCTTTGAGCTACCCTCCCCTGGCTCCTTTCCAGAACTGGGTCCGGGGCGTAAACTTACAGGTAGGAGGTGAAGACGCTGAGGTTGGCGGGCAGCTCGGCCAGCCCCAGGTCGGAGCAATCCACTCTGAGCAGCATCCTGCCGTCCGGCTCGCACTGACAGTGCTCGGGGCATCCCGCAGCAGCGCGCCGGGCCGCGGGGAGCCGATCCCGGCTGCCAGCTGGAGCAGGAGCGGCAGGGCCAGGAGCACACCCAGCGGGGAGGTGTCCATGGTGCCCGGGCGAGGGGCTGCGAGCCGGACGCGGTCGGAGGGCAGCGTCGGGGCTGCTGCGGACCGTGGGGGGGCGCCGCGCGGCTCGGGGGCGGCGGCAGATCTCTCAGCACGCAGGGGCTGCTGCGGCAGCTGCGCTCCGGACCCCGGCGGGGCTGCAGAGGACCAGCGCGGCGGCTCCCGGCGTGCCCACTGCCTCCACCGGGCCTCCCGAACGGCCGTCGCTGCAGTCGCGGAGGGCCCAGGCGCGCTGCTGCCGGCCGCCGGCGCCGTGTGGAGCCGCATCTCCGCTCGCGCGCCGCGTTTTTTAAAGCGCTCCAGCCCGAATTGCGCGCCCAGTGACGTCAGCGCAGCCCCGCTCCCAGGCCCCGCTGGCCTCCCCCCGCGCCTCCCTCCTCCGCCCCCCTCACCCCCCCCCCAAGTCCAGGGCTGGGAGGCAGCGGGCTCAGCGGGGCCAGTTCCCCAGCTCAGCCCCCGAAGAGGGCCAGAGACGCCCCCCAAACCCCCACTGCCCTTCCCGGGTCCGAGTGATCCAGACCCGAGGGTCCGCAGGAGCCGAGGATGAAGATGAGGCAAGAGTCCTTCAAACCCACAACAAATAATGGAATATAGGGAATGCCTCAGACATACAGACAGACAGACAGACAGACAGACAGACAGACAGACAGACAGACAGACAGACAGACAGACAGACAGACAGACAGACAGACAGACAGACACACACACACACTCCTGAACAATGTGCATATATCGGGTTAGGGTGTTAGGGCGTCCTCCGACACACGACAGTGTGGTTCGCTTTTTTGGCCCTAGAATCAAAACCCTGGGATTTCGCTAAAGGAATCCAGCAAGCACTCCAGGCCGCCATCGTAATTCGTGGTAGGTGAAGAAATCCTAGGGATTATTTTTCTTTACCGTTCTAGGAACCCCTGGCAATCACCTTTAGTAAAAGGACGCCCGTCAGATTAAACAGACTGACACCTTTGCTCCTGTTGGGGGGCTGAGGTGGCTTGAAGGGAGCCCAGCCAGGTGCCTTAGGGTTCTCTCACTGGTGCAGCCCCAGGTGGTCAGAGGCTCTAGGTACCAGAGGACCATTGCTTAAGGTGGCCATAAACGCCTGTTCTTACTTTCAAGTGTCTTTCAGCAATGTCTGATTTCACTCATCTAAAGAAACAGAGCAAATGGATTAAGGAAATTAAACATTCTTGAATCCAGAAAACAGATGAGAGGTGCCGAGAGAGGAACTGGGCTGGGATTGGGAGCAGTAGAGAGAGGGTCGACTCTGCAGTGCGCTGAAGGCAACTTAGATTTGGGATTGCCATCATTATCCAGAGCGCGCAGGTGTTCAAGCGCAATGCTGGACACCGGACACCAGAAGGGCAGCAGTGTAAGTTCCAGCAAGTTTATAAAGGTGCCTTAAAGTGGCCAAGCAGAAGAAAGGAGGTAAAGCACTGAAGCTTTCTTGGAGCCCAGGCGCGGGTATAATCATGGTGTCCTACTACAGATCTGCCTGTGAGGAGGGAGGCGGTTCCGACCCACAGACACGGAGACCCAGACACATCCTGTCATTCAGGCGCTGGGACTCTGCTGAATGGAGTCAGAAAACCAAATCTTCCACAATCAAGGTCTTTATCTTCCACTTAGCCTGTCCTCGTGAACTTCCATATACACATCTGGATTTTGCAATTGGGGATGTTTGGTTTCTTTTGTGTTAGGTGTATTTACCGCCCGCCCCTTTACTTTAAAGAAGGCTCTCCAAGCCTGCCTGTAGAGCTTTATAGTCATTCACTCCTGACTCAATCTATATTCTGAATATAGAATTTCTTGGGTGAATTAAGTTTGCGATTCTCTGCATTACATGGAGGGAGTGGCTAAGTTTTATTTATTCAGTCTTCATTTTGAAAATAAAAGAAATGTGACTCAGATTTGGGACAGTGTGGTGACAGCTACTGAAGATTAGGAGGTAACCCAGGTTTCTGTAGCACTGCAGCGCTCAGTTCCTGCCCCAATGCACACGCATCCACTGTCATCCATTTGCATATTCTCACATAATCCTCTTCTCCCAGTCATTCCTTCTACTCTTATGGCAAGTTTACTGCTGTCTTCTTCCCCCAAAAAAAAACAACCCCGGACAACTATCCACATGGTTACTTCTCTTTCAAATGCAATCCAAGACTAAATCTTTCTGTGGAGCCTCCCGTGACCACAGCATACACAAACAAACGATTGCTTTTGAACAGTGTGATGCAGCAGCAACTTAGAGCTGGAGCAAGTTAGTTCTTTCATGGTGGTTACGACTCTGAAAAGGAATCTCAATGAATGCTTTGTGATAAATACCTTATTTTTGACCTTCAAGTTTTCCTGGATGTGTATTTGTTATATATTGTCCTTGAAGGAGGAATTAGGGCGCATGCCATTTCTTTACCTGAAGGACTCATGTTATAGGCTCATGAAAGAGGATACTTAAATAGCTATCAGTACTCAGCTTTAGAGCACTGGCTTTGTATGCATGAGGCCCTGGGTTGGATTCCCAGCACCACAAAAAGAGATCCAAATATGGTTGCTCCCACTGACTAAGGACTTTCAGCAGTATTTCTTTGTCTTCAGTTAAAAAATAGCAGTTTGGGTGTGAAATGAATTTGAGTTTAGGTCTGTCAATTTCCTTCCTCCCTCCCTTCCGTCCTCCCTCCCTCCCTCCCTCCCTCCTTTCCTTCCTTCCTTTCTTCCTCCCTTCCTTCCTCCTTTCCTTCCTTCCTCCCTCCCTCCCTTCCTTCCTCCCTTCCTTCCGTTCTTCCTCCCTCCCTTCCCTCCCTCCCTCCCTTCCTTCCCTCCTTCCTCCCTCCCTCCTTCCTTCCTCCCTCCCTCCCTCCCTTCCTTCCTCCCTCCCTTCCTCCCTCCTTCTTTCCTTCTTTCCTTCCTTCCTTCCTTTCTTCCTCCCTCCCTTCCTCCCTACTTCCTTCCTTCCTTCCTTCCTCCTATTTCCTTCCTTCCTTCCTTCCTTCCTTCCTTCCTTCCTTCCTTCCTTCCTTCCTTCCTTCCTCCTTCCTTCCTTCCTTCCTTCCTTCCTTCCTTCCTTCCTTCCTTCCTTCCTTCCTTCCTTCCTTCCTTCCTTCCTTCCTTCCTTCCTTCCTCCCTCCCTCCCTCCCTATTTTTCTTCCTTCCTTCCTTCCTTCTTCCCTCCCTCCCTCCCTCCCTATTTCCTTCCTTCCTTCCTTCCTTCCTTCCTTCCTTCCTTCCTTCCTTCTTCCCTCCCTCCCCCCTCCCTCCCTTTTCCTTCCTTCCTTCCTTCCTTCCTTCCTTCCTTCCTTCCTTCCTTCCTTCCTTCCTTCCTTCCTTCCTTCCTTCCTTCCTTCCTTCCTTCCTTCCTTCCTTCCTTCCTTCCTTCCTTCCTTCCTTCCTTCCTTCCTTCCTTCCTTCCTTCCTTCCTTTCTGCCTTTCTCTTTTGTCCTTTTCTCTCCTTTTGGTAAGACCACTCCATACTGTCCTCCTTTGTAATCCACTTCCCAAACTTTAGGTAATTCTGAGAGGGCTTTGATTCATGTATCTCTGTTCCACTGTCCCTAGGGGAAGTCTGAACTGCAGAGAGTAATCTAAATCTTTTTATGGGGTTGTCACAGGTCCTGGGGAGACTGTCCTTTGGTTCTTTAGCTCCAAGGACAAGAGAACCTAGAGCTCCCTGAAGGATTTTTTTTCTGTCTGTTGACAAATCAGGAACTGAACATTAGCATTAGCAAGGAGAGAAGTAATTTCCTAAAACAATCTTTTAAATGCCTGAATCTATAAACTCAAAATAAATAAAATATCTAAATATAAAATCTCAGGCTATAATTAATGCTCTCAGAAGGAAACTTAGGGGGTAAATTTTGTGGTATCAAGTTTGGCGATGGAGTCTCAGATGTGAAACCAAAAGCATGAATAACAACAGGAAAAGAAATAGAGGAATTGGAATTTATTACGTTTCTTTTAATTGTGCACCAATGAATATCATTATTTTGGAAGTGGGAAACAGAATTGGAAAATAGGTATAATAAAATATTAAGAAATAGAAAATTAAAAGGCTGGTTTCTATTATATAAAGAACAACTGCAATTCAGTTACTAAAAGACAAACAACTCATTTAAAAATATGCCAAGAACTTGACTAAATTTTTTTTTAAAGATGTGCAAATAGCCAAGAAGCACAAGAAATTATTTCAGCATTAGCAAAATCCGAATCAAAGCCACAATGAGTTGCCTCTTTAAACCCATTGGAAGTTCCAGATTTTTAAATGGGGAAAGGGTGTGCGATAAAAACAAGTGTTAAGATATGAAAAATTCAGAATCTTCATATTGTTGGTAGAAAAGCAAAACAGTACGGCCGTTATAGAAAACTGTGAAGTGGTTTCTCCAAAAATTTATGGCAGAGTAACCACATGATCCAGTAATTCAATTCCTCAGTTTATACACCCCCAAATAGAAAACTAGTATTCAAATATTTGGACAGAATATTCATACCAGCACTACTCACCATAGACAGAAGGTGAACACAGTTCTATCAAAGGATGGATAAGTGATTGGGTGGCTGTCGGGGGAGATAGGCAGAGGTTGTTCTTAAAGATGAAAATGGTTCAGTTTCTATCAAAGGCTGAATGAATGATTAGGTGGCTATCAGGGGCGGTAGGCAGAGGTCGAGCTAATGATGATGTGGTTTTCATCGGTAGAATTGAAACTGCTTTGTAACTAGATAGAAGTGATGTTTGTACAAGATCCTGAATGGGCTTATTCTATTGAATTATACAGTTTGAGATGATGGATTTTGGCAGGTATAGTGTGGTAAATACACATGCCGAGGTATGAAGACATACTCCTAAAACTTACATAGTATATAAACCAATGGTCTCTCAATAAAATAAATAAACATTTAAAAAATCTTAGAGACTGAAACACCTGGATTGAGAGACGTGGATCTCAAGACCAGATTAACAGAGTAGCCGAGTTCTAGCCCAGGTAGGCGGCTCTCAGAAGTGGAAGTCACTGGGCATTCGTCAGATGGAGCTGGGGCCGCCCCTTCCCCTCTCTATCTTGTCCGGGAGCCCAGTGGCCCCCTCCCAGGAACTGCCCCCGGGGCAACCAGCCATAGCCTGCAGAGCCAGCTCTCCCCCTAACCCAGCTGACCACAAGGCTCCCAGGAGGACAGCTGGGTTTTGGGTGTTGGCCCATCACCTCTGGGGGGGGGCCCCGGAAGCAGCCAGATGAGACTCGCCCACCACAACAGCTGCCATTTTTGCTGTCTGCAATCGGTTCATCAAACTAGTGGAACCAATCATGTCCTAGAATATACTACATTCCACGATGTGTAGGAAAGGTAGGCAGGAGGGAGAGAGAGAGAGAAAGAGAGAAAGGAGATACAGAACCAGCCATGGAGGTGGGCTGGGGGAAGGGAGAGGGAGATGGGGACATTGGTGATGGGACATGTGCACGGGTGGAGGGATGGGTGTTGAAACACTGTAGAACCAAAACCCAAGGATGGACATCTTGTAATTGTATGTCTAAAAGTAGTGTAATAAAATAATAATAATAATAATAATAATAACAATAACAATACATTTTAAAAACCTGGATTTAAAACTATTTCGATTATTCCATCACCTCCCAAATGGCTCAACTTGGCTTTATTGCTTGAACTAGTGAATGATTATTTGCAATTAAGAATGCTCAGTGGAAACTTAAAAGCACAGTTAATATGAGTACTTGAAAAAGACTTGATAATTTCACAAGGATTGTGGCTGTAAAGATAGTATAGGAATCAAGACACTTGCCTTGCATGCAGCTGACCCTGGTTCCATTTCCAGTACCATATATGGACCCCCCCAGCACCATTCGGAGTGATCGTGAGTGCAGAGCCAGGGAGCACTGTTGGGTATGACCTCAACACCTGCTCACCAAAATTTCATAAGGACCTGTAGGCCTTAAAACCTCATGAAGAAAATTATAAGGATGAAAATAAACCTAAGTTGGCTAAGGTGATTTTATTGCTTGAATGTATGTATGAATGCACAATTTTCCTGGCTAATAAAGATGCAGAAACAGATTTTTTGTCTGTTTTGGGTCATACTTGAAAAGCCTGCTTTGCAGTTGTCCTTGTTTTGTGGCGTTATAGGATCAGTTTCTCAAATGACATAATGACTGTGAGCATTGATTCAGTCCTTCCCACATTCCCAGACTCTAACTGGATTCTCACAACAAGCTTATCAGCTAAATACAGTCCTTAACACACATCCAAGGAGAGGGAATGAAAGTGGGTTTTTTTTTAATGATGTCCATTGAATCTAACTTCAGTGATGAAACCAAAATTCTTACCTTTATGTTCTTTACCTCTTTCCAAATCTCTTGAGATTTCTAGTCACATGTAAACTTAAACTGGATATTATCTTAGGGTTAATACTGTCTTATTGAGCAACAAAAATTAAGCATAACTATTCATAGTGAAAATAAGAGTGCATATATATTTTCAATTTCTCTCAATAATTAGACTCCTAGGAATGCATTCTGGTAAAATGTCAGAGAAAGATCTCAGTCCCCGATACATAATAGTGAGGTGAATCGGCTAAAGTTGATCCCTTAGTGTTCATCTGTCTGAGATGTTGGTTCTTCATGTTCATGGCATACCTATGCTTTACCCCTGAACCACATCTCTGCCCAGGGCTAGAGGGTCTTATTTTATGATTTTGAAAGAAGTCTCAGTATAACAAGCTGCTGTGTAGTGGAATAACTTAGACCAGTTCTGAAATCTTATTTTACTTCTTAGACTCCTAGATTGAAATCTGCTATAGCAGTTTCTGGTAAAGTGTAACCTGGTACGTGTCAGCTTTCTGGGTTTGCTAAATAGATGGTTTCCTAATTCTTTAATCTTTGATAAAAGCCCACAACTAAAAACTTTCATGTACACCACAAGAATTGCTAATAAGCTTAGTTGAAGCATGCCAGAATAATTTTAGTTAACAGGTAAGTCAATATTTCTTTTACAAGTATAGTGAAATAGTGTTTACACAACTGGTGGGCTATTATGGACTTATTTAACTTGTGTGAAAGAGTATAGAACCCATTATTTGCCCTGCTCATTTTACATTCATGATATAATCAGGCTTATGCTGAATTTCTTAACTTCCTTTCACCAACAAAGTTCAATTAATTGAGAAGGTAGGGAGATTTAGGAATAAAGATCTATTTTCTTTCAGAGTTATTTATTTTGCAAGAAAGCATTAACTCAGCTAATTCATTACTTTAAAATAGTCTATTACATGAAATAAATCCAACATCTTTGTTATTACCAACATAAAGGAAACCCTTAAAACTATCCACATGTTGCTAGTATGCTAATATAAAGGGCATTGTATATATGATATTATCAATCTAAAGCTTATTTTAATCCCCCTGTCTCATTCCATGTGTGATGATAAACATGGGTTTATTCGGGTCAACTTCCTAAGAACTCCAATCAAACTCACATGTAGACCAGAGGTAGGCTTCATTTTTAAGCTAAGAATAAAATGGATGAGAAAAAAGAAGATAGTGGAAAATAACTTGACTTTTCTTGTTATTTATGTGCATTAATTCTGCTAAAACTACCTTTGAATCCAAACTCTCCGTCTAACTAATGTGATGAATCATTTTTCATTTTAGAAACTACACTTTTAGGATTTAACCTTCCCCTTGTCCACAAGCCTTTCTAATTTTTATTTATTTATTTATTCATTTATTCATTTTCTTGTGAAGCAAGATAGTTTTTATTGAAACTTAGTTAGAGGGATGTGGGGTGAGAGAAAGGGATAATTGTGTGTTCAAGAGGGAACACAGACTTTTTCAGAGTGCAAATAAGCAAGCAAAGAAAGCGTAGAGACGGCAAGTGAGATATGTGTTCAAGGAACAACATGGGCTGGAACAGCAAGCCCGCAAACCCCCTTCAATGGAAGGAGACTCAGAACATGACCTCTCTTGAAAATGATGTGGTGCTCACAGGTTTGCAGATTTCCCAACAGCTTCCCAGATCTGCATCCTCCTAGGCTGGTTACTTCAGTTATTGCAGTAGATACAGATTCGTGACCAGACCCCACTCCCCAACTGCAGTGCTAAAATCCTAGAGCTCTGAAAAGGGGCAAGTTTGGTGAGACACCTTAAACTCAACAAAAGTGAGATTTTGTGTTCTTTCTCTCATTTCAAGTCAACAGTCCTTCATTTGGCTGCAGAAATGCTCCTAGATATAATTTCAGGTGCTTCCTCAGACTTTTCAAAATGCACCCCCTGCCTTTTTGGAAGTTGGAATCATTTTACTCCCCTTTTAAGAAGGGCCTACACTGGGGGCCTGTTTTTGTTAACAGAGGAAAACCTGAAGAGGATTTTCACTTATTTTTTTTGCTGTGCCTGGGACTGAACCATTTATAAAATGTATGGAATATATTTCTCAATAATCTATTCATTTCCTCCCCAACTCTAATCTACAATATTTGTGATCCTGATGTTTGTGGCAAAGATAACTGTATCAGGGACCATGAACATAGTTTAGGGTATTTGTGTTTTGGGCAGTGAAGGGAACTTCCAGAGACTACATTTTCGAAAGGTATGTGTTTTACCACTAAACTACAACCCCAGCCCCTGTATTAATTATTGCATAAATTGTTAATTTATGCAATAATTATTTATTTTGCAATCATAAATAATTGAAAAATAAATAATTCAAACAATTATTGCATAAATTGTTTTTTTGATATTAAACTATATTGATTTTTAAATTAATTACCATGAATTGCAAAGTGATCCCTGATTCAGTTTCAGATGTACTATGTTCCAACACCAATCCCTTCAGCAGTGACCACTTCTCTGCAATGTTCTGTGCACAAGCAATTTTTAAAAGAAAGATACAGTAAAAGGGGACATTAGATCTTACTGAAAGAGGGAGGGTGGGAAATTCCACAGAGGCTAAAAGTAAGGAAAGGAAGACACATCCACTCATGAGTGTGTGTGAATGTTATTCAACACATTTCTCTTTGCAGAACATGGGCAGAAGCTACAATGGGCATAGATTTGTGAACTGGTTAGTAGATTTTTTTTTTAGTTAGGCATTAACTCTTAACTATGAAAGATTCTGTGATAATTGGTAAGCATATTTCAGAAAAATGAAATCCAGAGATTTAAGGTTCCCCCCCACCCGCAAAGAAAATAGTGTGGCACTCACATTGGAGAATAATTTACTATTTCTATTTCATGGATGTGCAGGATTTATAAATACCTAGCACACTCACTCCCCCAAAGCTTAATTTTGATGTCTTGATATATTTTAATTGCAATACATAGTAGCATTTCACTGCAATTACAATCTTATAAAGCAGGGCAAAATATATTGCACAAACATTGTGGCTGAAGTCAATGAGTCATAATAAAACATTGTCCAGATTGCTGCAATTAAAATTTACAGAAACCTTTTGTTGAGTGTTGTTGGGTTTGCGGAATTAATAAAATGAGCCTGTTTGTTTTAGCTTTTCATTAACAAGGAATAACATTTTGATTTTAGGTTTTATCAATTCCCTCTTATGTAGATTTGAGGTTGCTACTTGGTAGAAGGAAATCTCATTATAGCTTAAAAACAATTCTAAATGCATTTTCTAAGTGATGAGCAACTTCCTCTCTTTCCCTGACTACCACTGTCCTTTGTTCCTATTTCTCTGCTTTTCCCTCTCCCAATTTCCCCTAACTTCCTGCCAGGATTGCTGGCTGAGGGCAGAATGCCGGGAGGGTCATGGGCTCAGTGACCGATGAGAAGGGCAGCGTGCAGCCGGGTAAATAGCTACAGCCCAGGCATCCCCTGCATTTTGAAAGTTGGCATAATCTCTCTCCCCCTTTTATGAAAGGCCTACTCTGGTTTTTGTTAACAGGAAAAACTGAAGAGGATTTTCACTTATTTTTTGGCTGTGCCTGGACTTGAACCTGGGACTCACATATGCCAGACCTGAGATATATTCCTGAGTCACATCCTCGGCCCAGCATTTGTGCTTTATGGCAAAAGTCAAAAAGCAAACCAGTGTTTAGTGGACTTATTTTGTGGCAGCCTTTCTACAAGCTTTGTGGACCCCAGCAATAAGAGTCACACCACCCAACTCTTTCCAGGAAATAATTTACTACCTTGTGGCCCAAGTGTTTATTCCAGTATTCCTGCTTTTAGTAGATGTTAGTGTTATTTTCAGTTTTAAGTGCTATTTGAAATGAGGTGACAATACATATTTTGAATCTGACAATGCTAAAATATTTTCCATATAAACTGATGATTATTGGTATTTGCTCTCTGCAACTTCATAAAAATTATCAACTTTTAGGTAACCTATAAGAAATTGATTACTCAAGCCCAGAATGATAGTACGGGGCATAGGGCATTTGCCTTGCACACAACCAGCCTTAGTTTAAGCTCCAGAACTGTGTATGCTTCCCCTAACCTCACCAAGAGTGATCCCTTAGCAGAGCCAGGCCAAGAGTAAACCTTGCGCACAGCCAGGTGTAGTGCAAAAAAAAAAAAAGAGAAGAAAATATTCTTCTTTGGGCCAGAGAAATAGTACCCTAGGTATGGTGCTTGTCTCGCTAGAGAGAAAGGCTGAGGCACAGGGAATAGGAAAGTGTGCTATTTGCCATGTTTGGACTAGGCGTCTTTAAGGAGGACAAGGACTTAGTAACATCATCTTCAGGAATAGAGCAAGTTAGTGTTATATGGAGAGCTACTGGAGAATGTTGAGGTAAGCAGGAGCAGAAATCAGGAGCTATTGCTGATTGGAACATGCAGATTTGAATCAGAGATGGGAAATAGCACCATGAGGCTAGACACTCAGCAATGGGGAGGAAGTAGGACTTAGAGTTCTGCAACATTTCAGGCACAGAACTAGTAGAACTTGGTGACTATGGTCTCTATAGTGGAGAAATGTCTGTTGCCTTTTGCTATGGAGACTGGGCAGATAGTGGCTGCCCACTGCAAAAAATATTCTTACGATTTTTGTTTCTTTATTTATGCCAGGTGCTATAGTAACAGACTTAAACACATTCTTTTGTCCATTTATTCTCCCCAATAATCCTTAAGGTAAATATAATTATCCCCTCTTGACAAATAAGGGAAAAGATGCTCAGAATAACTTCCGAAGTTACTGATCTGGTACGGGGCAGAACTGACAGAAAGTCTGTGTTCTGTTGGATCCCAAAGTCATACTTTTAAAGCCTGAACAGGAAGCTGGCTTTAAAGACAGTGAATTCAAGAATGGGTAGGCTGAGTTCTTCAGTTGAGAAAAGTTTCCAGAGTTTTGAAGAGCACTATCACATTACCTTTTCAGCTTCAAATATTTCTTGATGTGGATACTTTTATTTGAACTAGACACACGCTATTGATCAAAAGCTTAATGCAATAGTTTTGTTGTCCCATTTTGCTCTCTCCTAATGGTACTTTAGATGCAGTGAACTAAAATTCCCAGAGCCAGGAGCCATTTCAATGTCTCAATGAATTGTTCAACCAAATATTTTTTGGTAAGTGATTTCTAGGATACTTTATTCTGGTTGAAACTTTTCCAGTCACATTATGGCTGAAATTCTAAGGCCTAAATGTCTTTTTTTTAAAAAAATGATGACTGGATTTGTAATGTTACACTAATAATCTAATAAAATTTTTTTCTTTTTATAAAAAACCTTTTTTAATAATCATTTCTGTATCATTAGATAGTTTTCTTAATGCATTTTATAAGTGTCTGGTGAGTGGTTGACAAGAGGGCTACAACTAGTTATAAAATAAATATTGGATAAAAAATCATTCACAACCTTAGTTAACATAGCATACAATCGATATCCTTTAGACAATAATACATATGTCTATGATATATGTATATAATTTTTTTCAATGAAAAGGACTTAACCCAGAGCCATCCACAAGCAAAAGAAAGTGATCTACCACTGACCACATCCCTGAAATTACAGAACACATATTTTTTTATGGAGCTGTCAGAAATTCCCACTTACAATAGAAAAGTGTCAGGGGAGTGCCGCCAGGGTCCCCGACAGTGTCGGGATGCGAAGTTCCCTTCTACTTCGAGCCGGCCGGGAATGGATGAGAACTCAGGAATCTGCTGCAGTTTTAAAAGGGCTTTACTATCACCGGTTCCAATATACAATCCAAGAGCAGGGAAAACCTCCGGACTCTGGGTTCCCAGCTAGGCCCCAGCCAGGTGTAGGCCAAGATGGCTGCCACCATGTGTCGAGGCCCAACAGAGAATGGAGAGGACGGAGAAGCAAAACACCAAGGGAAGCCGAAATGGCAAAAAGGGAAACAAAAGAGAGAGAGAGAGTTTCTTTCTTCTTGCAGCTTATCTTATAGCTAGAAATCTGCCCAAACTCCCCAGCCCAGCCCATTCTGGGCTGGGCTATCTAGAGATGAAAACAGGAAAATAGCTCTAAAGAAATGTAGCAACTTCAGGAGACCATCTGGCAGTTTACAAGGACCCAGAGCTAATTCAAAGCCTCCTAGCAGAGCTGGGAGAAGCTATAAGCTAACTATAACTTTCCCTGGCAGGAAGGATCAAATGCCCTCAGGTAATTTCTCCCAGCACCTCACCTAATGTCTTGAGCCAAGATCTGCCTGGAATTGCCTTTATAGGGTAGAGAAAGGGGTTTCTGAGATGGCATGTCTCTGTACCAAAGACTAATACTAATGCCAGTTAAATATTTCTCCAAGCCTTCACAAGAGTCTAGTCTACTTCATGGTAGTTTTGTATTTTAGTTGCCTTTGAGTTATCAGGGAGCCATGCTTGCTTGCTTGGAGGCAAACAGCATTTCTCTCTGGTCTAATTACTTAGAGATCCAACGTGGCCAGGCAAATATGCTGGTAAGATCTAGCTAGTCCCACAATTATTGTGGTAGCATGAGAGAATATTTATACCAGCCAGTACAGAATATATGGTCAGATAAGACTGCCACATTCAGACTACCCCCCTATCTATGAAGTAACCTGCAGGGAGGCAATCCAGGACAGATGCAGAGGCCTAGGCTTTTAGGTGTCCTGCAACAACTCCCCTGATTAGTTTACTATAAAAAATTGAAAAAGTACAAAATATTTAGTAACATATAGAAAATTAAGATAAGAAAAAACAATTCCATTTTTCCACACTTTTTTTTTTTCATAAGAAAGAAAGCATTTAGGCTGTAAGGCAAGATATTAGACATAAACCATGATCAACAGGCTGCAAAACAAGATCATTATTAAAATGAACCAATCCAGGAGGTTTAAACAGCAACTTGCAATTTAAAATTTATGACTTTATATCGAAAGAATTAGTTGTTTTCTGATTCTTGGAGAATTCTAGTCTTAACAAGTCGCAGAGGAACCCAGAGTTTCTTGGCAGGGTTATCATCTGTAGAAATGAAAGCATAACCTCTTCCCGAATGAGAAGGTGACATGCAATCCATTTATCATCAATTTTCACCCAGATAGGTGAATTGACTGTTTTTGAGTTTGCATATCTTCTTGAAAGTGTCGTTCAGCCGCAGTATAGGGATCTCCTTGAGGTATATTTAAGAAATTTAAGGTGAATAATGTTAAAGATAAAGAATCCATTGGAGGCATACTTGTTTTTCGTTGCTTTAAATAACTGAGTTTTAAGCATTCTGGGAGCACTTTCAACAATTCCTTGTCCTTGTGGATTATATGGAATTCCTGTAATATGTTTGATCTGCCATTCCTGCAAATATAGTTCCTTTGCTTAAGCTTCTTTGTTAACACCCATTTTTTTGTTTTCATGATTTATTTTATTTTCCACACCACTCAGATAAAAAAATTGAGAACCTGAAAAACATCCTCATATATGTAGCAAAGAAAATACAGTTTACTAAACCATATTAGTGTTTAGCATACTGGAAATTCATTAGGAGGAGAACAAAGAGTTAAGGGAGTTTGGGAGCTGGAGGGTGTCTTGATGACTGAAGGCAGGAAGGTTTTATGAGCAGATTGTGAATGAGAATGGATCTTGAAGGATGGGTCATTGGAGAAAAACCTTAAAAATCCTGGGAGAAAATGGATAAAGGGCTATTTGAAAAGTTGTGATTACTCTATTGTTAAAACAAATTATCAGTTTAAAAAATTCTGATAAGGGTTACAACTGTAGAATTTTCCTTTAGGAGATTTATACTTGCAGAAAGCTTGGTCCTGATTGAAGGAAGAAGGTGGCAGAGAGAGAGAGAGAGAGAGAGAGAGAGAGAGAGAGAGAGAGAGAGAGAGAGAGAGAGTACTAATTCAGTGTGGACTCACTGAGCACTAATTCAGTGTGGACTCACTGAGCACTCAAGTTCTGGAAGAGCCCCCAAGGTTAGCTTGTTGAAAGAAAGATAATTCTAACATGAGCAGACGTGGTGACCAAGAGTCCATATTTTTGGGGGTGTTAAGTTTGAGGTGCCAGGGGAGGGATGGTGGGTTCTAGCCCTGGCCCACCCCAGCAGAGCCTTGCAACAAGCCAGATGACCCCCCACTCCATGAAGGCTGCCATTTTCCACATCCAGACCTCCCCCTCATCAGAACTCCATCCAGCAGATGAGCCTATCACAGCCCAGCTCGTGTGGCCGCTTGTGGCAGCGGTTCATCAATAAATGCTGGATTTAGAGGCGACTACGAGAGTATGCCACCCGCACGGCAAGCCTGGCAAGCTGCCCTTGTCGTATTTGATATGCCAAATACCAGTAACAATTATGTTAGGTCCTTCCCATGACCTAATATAATGGTTTGAGGCTCTTTATGTTCCTGGAGCGAGCAGATGCCTTTGGGACAGGACGTATGGAGATGTTACTGGTGCCCATTCGAGCAAATAGATGATGAACAGGAAGATAGTGATAATGTGATAGTGATAGTTAAGTTTGAGCCCTTAAGGTCTTAACTGGGCATTCAAGCTGGTGCTTCAGAAAAGAGCTAGGAAATATGGTCGGAAGTTTGGTTGATGAGGGTATTCATGGTGAATAATGATACTGAAGGTGATGGGAATGTGTAGGTATTGATAAATTGTGGAGGGAGAGCAACACTAAGTGGGCGCATCCCCTGCAAAAAGAATATTTTTGTTTTAGTTTTGGGTCACTCTCTCTGGTGCTAGTGAGCTATTCCTGGCTCTTCTGTGGTGCACAGGAGACCATGTGGTGCTGGGCTTTAGCCCTGGGTCTCTTGTATGCAAACTATTTTTTTGTTTGTTGTTTTGGGGTTCTACGTGGCTAGACTCAGGGGTTACTCTTCTCTCTGCACTCAGGAATTACTCAGGAATTACTGAGTGGTCCTCAGATGACCATATGGAATGGCAGGGTTGGCCACGTGCAAGGCAAGTGCCTTATCCACTGTGCTATCTCTCTGGTCTCAATGCAAAGCATTTTTTTTTTTTGCTTTTTGGGTCACACCCAGCAGCGCTCAGGGGTTACTCCTGGCTCTGCACTCAGGAATTACTCCTGGCGGTGCTCGGGGGACCATATGGGATGCCAGAGATCGAACCTGGGTGGGCACAGGCCGGCCGTATGCAAGGCAAACGCCCTACCTGCTGGGCTATCGCTCTGGCCCCAATGCAAAGCATTTTTTGAGCTGATTCTTACACTATTTCTCTGACCCTTAAATTGAAATTTTTAAGAGAAAGATGAGTATATTTTACAGAGTGTTAAATATATTGCCATTAGCAAGTCACTGAGAAAAGCCGATTGTTAATGAACACTAATGTTGACATCTAATGTTCATTTTTTCTGTTACTTTGTCTATATAGGAAATGTCAGGAGAAGCATTTTTCCATGAAATTTGAAACATTGACATTGTGCTTTTTTTTTCATTCCCAAAGTGCTTTATAGCCTTCAAACTGATATGCCCAGATAGAACCTGTGGCAAAACTCTGGCAAATCTTTTTAAGGCAAAATATATATTTGCCACATTGAAAGAAAAAGTGATGGCACAGAATTTGGAAAAGTGGAAGGGTCAAAAGAAGAGACCAGTTTTAGAAGAAAGAAAAATCCAATTACCTATATTCTAAAATATAAATGAGAAAAAAATCTTTAGTATATTTTAAAAAGCTAATTTGTCTCTCCTTAGAAAATATTGTTATAAGCAGCTCCTTCCCACCTTAAATAACTTCTAAAGTTATTTAAGATATAAATTATTTGTTTATTTTATGTATGTGGATAAGACAAAGGAAAATTTTATCTATTTTATTTTGGTCCACAGCTGGTGGTGCTCAGAAGCTTCTCCCAGCTCCATACTTAGAAGTTGTTTCTAGCAGCGCCTCCTACACGCAATGCATGGACTCGAGTCCTTTGAGTTATCCTCAAGGCTCTAGAAAAAGAAAATAGTTTTGTGGTGGAGGCAACACCCAGGCGTGCTCAGGGATCACTACGGGCTGTGTTCAAGATCAGATCACTCCATGTTGCGGGTCTCAAGGGAGAAAATGTAGGTCACCATTTAACCCCTATAGTATCTCTCCAGACACTAGGAAAATTTTAAGACATTGGTGAAAGACTAATAAAAAAGAGCAGTTTCTTAGATAGTAAATTTAGGTGGTAAAAAAAAACACTGTTCTAATAATGATGATTAGTTAATGTCTCTGGCTAGTAGATTTAAGTTCTTATGCCAATTTACTGGCTATTAGATGGCATTTTGTAACAATAAAAATTCCTTAAATGGTAGAGGATAATAACATCAAAAGTCAACACTAAAAGTCACAAATTTTGGTCAGTTAAAAAATTGTGAGGGGAATTTCATATGCCCTGAAATTTCATTCCTTATTGGATTTTTTTAATCAGGTTTCTATAATGAAGAAATAGATGATTTTTATTCTATTGGAAATTCCTATGAAAGTAGAACTACCCTCTTATTTTTTAATTTAATGTATAATATTTATTGCCTATAATTCCAATAAGGTATCACTATGCAAAACATATTATTATTCTCAAAGACAAGCAATAATAGAAATCCTTGGTGGAAAAGTGCATCATATCACTAAGAATTAAATGCTAGTTTGATATACAAACTAAAATTGATAAGGAACTACGGAAAGAATATGTTTGCCTAGTAGGAGCCATGTTCTTATATGTGTTCACAAGTATGCAGAGTATTGGATACCAAGGGACTAACTATTATGTGAGTTATAATAGATCACTTCTTTCATAAGCTAGTTTTTTAAATTTGAAATTAATCTACTCATGGGCCAAGAGCCTTAAGGGTTTAATTATATTTAGGAGAGTGATTAAATTCTTGGCCCAGGAAAAGTTACTTCATCACTTTCATTTATAAAACAAATAGCTATTGAGTGTCTACTATGACAAGGCAATGTTCTTGGTTCTGGGTATACCACAAGCAAATGAGATGCACAAAAAATTCTTGTCCTTCACTTCATTTCCTCTAGAGAGGCAGGAAATTCAACATGTAGAATACCACGTGGTAATTCACTGAAAGAAAGCCAAAGTGGAAAGGCAGGGATTGTAAGGGTGGAGTTGGTCAGCTACAGTGTAAAGCAGGGAAGGGTCATGGAGGGTGTCCTCTGAGTAAATGCCAGGAGAAGGAACAGGGGTCCTAGACAACTGCCTAAGGAACTTTCTGAACAAAAGAAGTGGCAAAGATACCTCTCCCGGCCAGCACTGGCCTACTGTATTTGACAGACAGCAAGGAAACCAGTGCACTAGAGCAGCTAGCAAGCTCTAAGAGGAAATATGTACTCAAGAGAGTCATTGCTGTGACTTGAGGGTTTTTTCTTTTCTTTTTTTGTGTAAGGTGCCACTGGAGTGTTTGCATAGAAGAGCTACTTTGTCTACATTTAAAAGAATGACTGGTGGCAGGGGTGGGGTGGGGTGGGGGGGGGAAATAGATGACTTGTGATGAGTTAAGTGAAAAGGTAAGGTTATTGTTATCTAGTTTTTGGTGAAATGGTATCATGCTGTCGAACCCCTCTTTTGACATCAATGATCAGTTTCGGGCTCCTCCTGTCCCTGTAGCAAGTAGACGCCCTTGGGTTGCACTTGCTTGTGACAGGACTAATGGAGATGTTACTAGTGCCACTCGAGCAAATCGATGAACAATGGGAAGACAGTGATCACTTCTTTGTAGAATGGTGAGATCCTGGTGGTGAATCTGTAACACAGCTCACGAAGGATCTTGATGTATTGGGTTTGAACACCCTGTTTGGCTAGGGCTTCAATGACTTCTTCAGTCTCCACAGAATCAAAGGCTTTCTTTAAATCAATGAATGTGAGACAGAGCGGCATCTTGTACTCCCTACAAACCTCAATGAGCTTGGTTACCGTGTGGATATGGTCGATTGTGCTGAATCCTTTCTAGAAGCCAGCTTGCTCGCATGATTGCCCTTCATCTAGTGTTCTGCCAATCCTGTTCAGGATGACTCGTGTAAACAGCTTGTAGATGACGGACAACAGGCAGATGGGGCGATAGTTGCCCATGTAGTGAATGTCTCCCTTCTTGAACAGTAGAACTGTCCTGCTGGTTTTCCATTGGGAGGGCACCTTGTATTCAGACAGGTAGCATGTGAAGTGCCGAGCTAGTGTATTGATGAGTACCGATGGCAGATTCTTCAGGTGTTTGGGTCTGACCTTGTCTGGGCCTGGTGCTGTTCCCTTCGTTACCGACCGAAATGGCATGTCGGATTTCACCAAAACTCTTCAGTGCCACCCTCGAGAACATCATTTGACAATTAGAATGGGAAGGAATGGGAGTGAAGATAGATGGTCGGCAACTACACCACCTCCGCTTCGCTGATGACATCGTTCTAATAACACCAAACATTAGCCAAATGCTGGCTGACTTCAACCGAGAATGTGGAAAGATAGGTCTACAGCTGAATCTAAAGAAAACTGTGTATGAAATATGAACTAGTTCCAGAGGCCCCATTCACTCTCAATAAAAAGCCATCTCTGAATGCAGCAGTTATGTGTACCTAGGTCTAGAAGTCAGCATGATGAACGACCTAAAACCTGAGCTGCGCAGGAGGAAGAGAGCGGCATGGAATGCCTTCAAAGGCATCAAAGAAATAGCTAAAAAGGACAAAGAACCTCCGGCTCCGGGTACATCTCTTTGACTCCACCATTCTCCCTGCATTAACATACGCCTCAGAGACCTGGGCCCTACAAAAGCAGGATGAGAATGCTATTCGGGTCTCCCCAGAGAGGAATCGAAAGAGCTATGCTTGAAATATCACGCCTCACTCAAGTGAGAGAAGGAATCCGGAGTTCTGACCTCCGTCGCTATTCCAGAATCAGGGATGCTGTCTCGTTTGCCAAGGCATCGAAAATCAGATGGGCTGGAAATGTAATGCGATTTGGAGAGGACCGCTGGACTAGAGTCATTACCGACTGGATCCCACGGAATGTCAAAAGATCACATGGCCGCCCACCTACAAAATGGTCAGACTTCCTTGTCAAGACCCTGAAGGAACGGTTTGAGGCTCTTCATATTCCTGAATCAACCAGATGCCATTGGGCTACATTGGCACATGATAGGGTCCAATGGAAATGTTACTGGTGCCCACTCGAGCAAATCGATGAGTAATGAGATGTCAAGTGATCAAGTGACTGTTATCTAAGTGCTGACTTGGGCAGGGTGGTCGAGGAGGAAGTAAAGGCATATGGATGGATTAGGGGTTGGCTTTTTAGATACATTCTGAAGACAGAGCTGATGGAATTTGTTGATGGTTGGATATGGAATTTATGAGAAGGAGGGATGATTCAGGAAATAATCCAGTTGACTTGAGCAATTGGAAACGGGAAGGATTGCTGTTATCTTTAACTGCTGTGAGGTTGCCTGGAAAGAAAGATTTGTGTGGGGTCGGGAGAGGAAGAAAGTTGGAATGCAATGTGTGAATTTTGGGAGCATGTTTTATATCTGATCAGACCCTGAATGATAGTTGAATGTCTAAGTGGAGCACTCAGAGGAGAACACCAGATTGGAAATTTCAATCTGCAATTATTAAACTACAGAGAGTCCTAAACATCACAAGATTGCTTCAAATCATTAAGGGAATGAATGTAAAGAAGAAATGTCAGGGGTTGAGCCTGGCATTCCATGAAGTCTTCCTTTTCAAAGATCAAGTGTGGAGGTTAGAGCACTGGAGCATTCACTGTCAGTCAAATACAGGTAGGAGTGACCGGTGAGGGCGGAAAATAATTAGGAGAAAGTGGAATTCTAGATTTCATGGGAAGCTCATATTCAAACCAAAACGAATGACGAAGAATAAAATAAGTTTGGGTCCGGGATATGGTTAGGGAGACAGAGAACACACTTTCCAGGTGTGAGACCCTGGGTCAATCCTTGACAAGAAAAAAAAAGGAAAATGCACTTCTCAGAAATTTACAATGGAGAGAGAGACCTATCAGTCAAGTTTAGCATTATGCAAGGTTGTTAATAATATAAAGGAATTTTGATGGAATGATGAGAACAGAGGCTACTTGGAGTAGGCTAATTTAATGGACTTGAATGGAAATAGAAATAATACAATTAAAGTATATGAGATGAAAAAAACCTCAAAAATCCTCCATGCAAAAGACAAAAAACAAACTTTGATAAAATAAAACACAGGAACTCATGTTTATCTGGCACAAGAGACAATAACTTAACATTTATCTAGTGTTTACCTAGATGCCAGCCTCTGTGCAGACATGCCTTGTATGCATTATTTTGTCTTTCACAATTAATTTATGAATTATTATCTTCATTTTACATGTGAGGAAATTGTGGGGGCTTTTCTAAAATCATATAAAAAGTGAATGATAGCAGGACTGGTGAGCTAAGGCTCTAGGTTTGAGTCAGGAGTAAGAGCAGGGATTAGTGTAGAGCCAGGAGTAAGCCCTGAGCATAGGTGTGGTCCCAAATTAAAAAAAAAATAAACAAAACAAAAAAAACCTACATGATAGAGGTGAGGTGTTGTATCTTATTTATCTTATTAATATTCATAGTTAAATTTTATTTGTTTCTAAGAAATGCTGATAGTTTTTGGAAATTAATGATCTCATTCTTTAATGACTGCATTCATTAATAGGATATAAATAAATACCAGTGTTTTACTAAGTGTGGGAAATGGTAATGGCAGACTAAAACTCACCATTGAATATACACAAAGAGACTTAAGTGATAAACTCTAAATATCTACAGGGCTAGCCACAATGTGTAAAAAGAAGAGGGAGAGAGATGCAGAGACAGAGAGAGAGAAAGAGAGAGAAACGGGGGCTACCTGCTATTGAGGCAGCCTGGGGTGGACGGGAGGGGGTGGGGGTACATTGGTTGTGAAATGGGGCACTGGTGGAGCGATGGGTGCTGGAATACTGTATTACCAAGAACCAATTATGAACACCTTTGTAATTGTATGTCTCATGGTGGTATAATAAAAAATTTAAAAAAAGTAATCTCATTCTTTAGAAACTAAATAGCATTCTTTCATTTATTTATTATTTATTTTTATCTATTTATTTAAATCACTCTGTTTATTCATTTCATGTCTTTATTTTTCTGCTACCCAGCACTTACAAAGTATTAAAAATTTATAATCAATTGCTTTAATAGCTGTTGTTTGCTTTTTTCCTGTTGGATATGGAGAATTACCCAAAATGTTTCATTAAATTAGATTAACATGACCAATCATGTTAAAATTTTATTAAAGATAATGTAATTTTGTAGAAATATGTCTATTTTTCGTAGTACCTTATTTTGAGGAGCTTGATTCTACTTTTAGAGATATTTTTCTAGAGTAATTAGAGAAAGCCACTGAGAATTGAACATGCTCATCTCACTTTCCCCATCTCTCTGTGAGGTGGACATCATCTTATGCGAAGTGACCAGAGGTTTGGAGAACTTGAGGAAACTGCCCAAAGTCAGAGAGTCTGTGACTGGTAGAGTAAGAATTGACCCCACGTCCTCTGAAATTACATTCCACGCTCTTTCCACCACAACATGCATGTAAATTTAGTTAATTCCAAAGCTGAGTTTGAAATATATCTTTACTCATCTGTGTAAAATTGATTCCACTGATTTGATGCGCCATTGTAACTCTAACAGCTGGTGTAAGAGGGGCTCCAGTTTTATGAAGCACGTATACATTTTTTAATTAGATGTGTGTTTTCTGGGAAATTTTACAGTGGGTTGAAACACCATGCCACACCCCCATTTTTTGGATCTGATCTCCATATCCTTAGAGAAGCAGTGATACTTTGCTAAGTCAAACTTTTTTTTAGATGCTGACTTTTGCTGACTATGTAGGTAGGATTGGTTTGGATAGAGATTTTAGATTACGTTACATTGTCATAGATTTGGAATCGTATATAAAATGGACCCAAGTATGCCATTAGTTGTTCTGAATGAATCTTGTATTTTCCATTGCCGTGGACAGTTCATTTCATTCAGAACAAATTAGTTGGTTTCTTAAATAGTGTGCCCTATCTACTTCTATCCTTCAGTCTCTTTAATTCACTTTTCACTTAATAGCCAGAATGGTCTATTATAAAGGCAATTCTGATAACTCATGAACATGCTGATGATTCTTCAGTGTTCCTCATTACATTCTAAATAAAATCAAACTCCTCACTGTATCCCTCAGGCCTTCCATGATGTGGTCCTTACCCTACTTATCTCAGTTGGGCCTGTTTTCCCCCCCTCAGTCCTTATATTCCAGCCTCTAGATCTTGTTCAGTGTCCTACACGATGATGTTTGGAGCTCCTCTTTTCAAGAGTCAAGAGTTACATAATAGTATTTCCTCTGTCCAGAGCATCCCTCTCTGAAGCCACATGAAGGCTATTTGATTTGTTCTGTTTAGTTTTTATTGGTCGTACTACTTCTGGCAATATTCTGAGTCACCAGGCTACACTAGGGATGGAGGAGTAGGCAGTTTAGGGGGATCCAACCCAGAGCCTCCCAAATGCAGTGTGCTGCTATTTAAGTCACATCACCTACCTAGTGAGAATAGTTTTTATACCAGCTTTTCTTTTACTAAGATGGGTTTAGGAAAGAAGATTTCATAGCATTTCTTGAAAATGAATGCTGTTTCAAAAAATTTTTTTTAATCAGTCTGGAATGCATAAAACTTGCAGGTACTTATTTTGCATGAATCTGCAAAGCACTATGATGGCATTGTTAAATTGGTTGATTCTAGAGCTAGAGGAAGCAGTGCATGTATAGAGCATGTAATTTCAGAGATATTTTATGAAGTAGGAGGCTAACTCTTTGTTCTTAGCTGGGTGCCGTTAACTGTCTAAGAAACAAGTGACAGGAAGTACAAATATGGTCAAACATCATATTCCATCCTATGGTATGCAGATATTCTTACGTTGCATAGACCACTGAATCATTGAGATATTTGGATATGTCAAAAATTAGTATGGGTTTGTTTTAAGGAAACACATTCACATCATCCTTACCATCCTTGTATCAGGGTAAACCTCAAATCTCCTTTTGTTCTGGATGTCTGGACAGGATGCAGTCATTTGGAGCAGGCTGAGTAAAGCTATCGTTTGAGCTCCCTCTGCTGGTGATGAGTAAAGGGCGCAAGGGGAGCTGAAGCACCAGGATGAACTGCTTTTATGGAAAACTAGAAAGAAGGCAGGATATTTAAAATAATTTTATCAGCCATATTAGTATTAATTTACATTCCATAAAGTTGACACACTTAAAATATGCAATTAACTATTAACTACTTTTCAGTGTATTTATAGATTGATACAATCAATCACATTCAAAATCTATCTCTCTCTCTATCTCTCTTCTCTCTATCTCTCTCTCTCTCTATCTATCTATCTATCTATCTATCTATCTATCTATCTATCTATCTATCTATCTATCTATCTATCTATCTATCTATCTATCTATCTATCTATCTATCTATCTATCTATCTATCTATCTATCTGTCTACTTCTATCTATCTATCTATCTATCTATCTATCTATCTATCTATCTATCTATCTATCTATCTATCTATCTATCTATCTATCTATCTATCTATCCATCCTATCCAGTCTGTCTGTCTGTCTGTCTATCTATCTATCTATCTATCTATCTATCTATCTATCTATCTATCTATCTATCTATCTATCTATCTATCTATCCAGTCTATCTATCTATCTATCTATCTATCTATCTATCTATCTATCTATCTATCTATCTATCTATCTATCTATCTATCTATCTATCTATCTATCTATCTATCTATCTATCTATCTATCTATCTATCTATCTATCTATCTATCTATCTATCTATCTATCTATCTATCTGTCTGTCTATCTGTCTGCCCATCTATCCGTCTGTCCGTCCGTCCATCCATCCATCTGTCTGTCTGTGTGTCTATCTATTTATGGTTTTTGGGTCACACGGCTCTGGGTCACACTCGGCAATACTCAGGGGTTACTCCTGGCTCCGCACTCAGGAATTACTCCTGGCAGTGCTCAGGAGACCATGTGGGATGCCGGGGGATGGAACTCGGGTCAGCCTCGTGCAATGCAAGGGTTCTACTCACTGTGCTGTCACTCCAGTCCTCATATTCAAATTTTTTACTGTTTCATTCCCCTCCTCCCCCAAAACACCAAATTTCTGCTAGCCATCAATCTTTAGTTCTCAGTCCATTCTATTTCTAACCTCTGTAAACCTGTCATATTCTTACTTCTCTATGGATTTTCTTATTATAGGTATTTTAGTATAACTGAGGCCATGTGATGTGGTTTTCTGTGACTACTGTGCCTTTTAATACAGCATTTTTGAGATTCATTCTATCGAACCTGTACCATTATTCCTGGCTCCTTTTTGCTGTCGATAACATTCCATTTTATAGACATAGTATTTAATCTGTGGAATGTTTAATGCACATTTGGATTGTTTCTACATTTTTGGCTTTTAGGAATGATGCTGTTCCAAACATTTACATAAAAGATTCATGTTTTCAATTCTCCTAGATGTTTTTCTGAATGCATATAGTGGAATTTCTGATACATATTCTTAACACTTTGAGGAATTGCAAAATTGCTTTCTCAAGGGGGAAAACCACTTTACATTCTCTTATATATGCTTTCTTGGGTACCTTTTTACTTTATTTTAAATTAGATTTATGTGTTGGGGCCTCACTTGGCGCTGCTCTGCGTTGCTCCCAGTTTTGTGCTCAAAGTAGTGTTAGGGATCTAACCCAGACCTCCTGTGTTTCAAACATGCACTCATCCTGTTAATATCTTAACAGGATATCTTAACTCTCTGGTCCTTTTTTTGATGGATTTTAAAAAGAAACGCTATTCCTGGAGCGATAGCAAGAGTGTAGGACATTTGCTTGCATGAGACCTACCTGAGTTCAATCCTCCGCATTTCACATAGTTCCCCAAGCACTGCCAGGGGTAATTCCTAAATGCAGAGCCAGGAGTAACTCCTGAGCATTGCTAGCTGTGACTCAAAAGCCAAAAATAAAAAAAGCAAATCTAAGAGAAGAGTTTAAATGTAATAAATTTATCACTTAACAATCAGTTTTCCATTTTAATAAAGTGTGTTCCCATTGACCCTATTTGCTTGCCATTAATTGTTGCTCATTCTATTTCCTGTCCTTCATTCTCTGGAGAGTTTATCCCTGTAAACACAGGATAAGGTGATATCTAAGCTCTCACTTAGTTAATAAATGAGTGAAAAACCAAAAAAAAAAAGCTTTGTTGTTCACTCTTCAAAGACATTGTGATAGAACTGCTTCTGGAGAAATATAGTATCACAGTGACAAGAGTATTGACTCTGGGTCAGATAATCTGAATTTTGATCCACTGACTACCACTTTACCATTGCAAAATTTGGGCATGAACTTAATTATTATTTTTTAAAATTTTACAGATAAAACATGTCATTGAATGGGATTGTTATGGACACTAAATGAGAAGCACACATATGGGCTGCTCTCAGTAAATAATCTCCGTTATTATAAGTCTGACTTATCACTTTTCTGCTAGCTGAACCTGCGCAATCATGGGTACATCATTAAATAAGGGCTCCTTTCAAAAGCAAGAGGAAGAAACTAATAGACAGTAATGCTGGTTGCTACTGGTTCAATGTCTGCTGATGTAGAACTGATATCTCTGTTTTCAGAGATGAAGTTTGCAACCTTTGCAGAAATTTTTAAAAATATTTTATTATACCACTGTTAGATATACAATTACAAGATGTTCATGTTTGAATTTTGGCTCTACAGTGTTCCAACACCCATCCCCTCCACCCCCTGCCCAGCTCCCATCACCAATGTCCCCACCTCCCTTCCCTTCCCCTAGCCTGCCTCCATGGCAGGTTCTTCTCTCTCTTTCTCTCTCTCTCTCTCTCTCTCTCTCTCTCTCTCTCTCTCTCCCCTCTGGCTTCCCTTTCTTATACATTGTAGATTGTAACATATTCTAGAACATGATTGGTTCCACTAGTTTGATATACCAGGTCTGGACTACAAAAATGGTGGCTATTATGGTGAGTGAGTCTCATCTGGCTGCTTCCGTAGCCCTACAGAGGTGATGGGCCCATTCCCAAAACCCATCTTGCCTCCTGGGAGCCTCATGGTCAGCTGAGCTAGGGGAGAGCCGGATGGCAGCTCTCCCCCGTGCATCTGAGTCTCTGCATGATGGCCGAGAGCCCTGAGGCAGTTCGTGGGTGGGGCCACCAGGCCTCTGGGACAGGTCAGAGAGGGCTCCATCTCCAGGAACACCCAGTGACTTCCGCCTCTGAGAGCTTCCTACCTGGGCTCGAACTTGGCTGCTCTGAGCTGGTCTTGAGATCAGCATCTCTTGCGTGGGTTCTGATGAGCTGTGGGTCTGGACCACAAAAATTGTGGCTAGTTCTACTAGTTTGATATACCAGGTCTGGACAACAAAAATGGTGGCTATTAAGGTGAGCGAGTCTCATCCAGCTGCTTCCGAGGCCCTACAGAGGTGATGGGCCCACTCCCAAAACCCATCTTGCCTCCTGGGAGCCTCATGGTCAACTGAGCTAGGGGAGAGCCAGATGGGAGCTCTCCCCCCCATGCGCCTGAGTCTCTCATCTTTCTCTCTATCTCTATTTCTGTCTCTGTATTTCCCTCTCTTCTCCTACACCTTGTGACTTGCCTTATGGCTTATGATGCAATTATCTATGTGTATATTCAGTAGTGAGTTCTAGTGTAACATTATAGTTCCTCATTCCCCCATCAACCTCCCCAGTTTGTTACAACTACAATGATCATTATGGTGTACAGATGTGAAAGATCCTGGGAAGGACCTGGTCCTAGCCTACTTTGTTATCTAAGCCTCTTGCATGGCTGCGCACTGTCACAGCTGTGCATCTGGTCTGCCCCCTTGTCCGGTTCATCTGGTGCAGAGCCCGTAGCCACACCCAATGGCATGGAGAGGGAGGGACCCAAACACTTGCTCCAATTCCGGCCAGCATGGCTTTCCCCCACATGACAGTTTTACCCTGGAGCTACATCAGTCTCGGCCAGGGGCCAGCTAATTCCTCAGAGACTCCATGGGCTGCTCCACATGGCCTGGGCAGCACAACTGTATGTCTGGTCTGTCCCTTGTCCAGTTCATCTCTATTGTTACTGTTTTTGGCATATCTAATACACCACGGGTAGCTTGCCAGGCTCAGCCATGGCTCTGGGTTCATCTTAGGAGCCCAGTCTTTTCCTATGTCAGACCATCCACCATCCAGGGCCCCACAGGGCAGAGTCCTGGGAATGTAGACAAGCCTATCTCCTGTCTGCCACCTGCCAACACAGTTGGGCACCACAGCCACACTTTGCAGAAATTTTTTATGGCACTAAAATATCGAAGAGTAGGATGAAATAAAGTTCGAGCTTATTAATTTAACTCTCCTAAAAACTTATTTTGGTGAGCCGATTCCCGATTTGAAATAATATAAAAGCAATAAGCACCATGCCAATAAAATGTCCATAATATACATATATGCAATATTTGCATAAACTTTCAGGGTAGTACATACTGATACACCAAAGGTCATAAGAGGTTATGGCAAGAAATACTGTTTTACACCATCTGCACTTTTATTTTCATGGCAGCACTATTCACAATAGTCAGAACCTGGAATCAACCAGAGTGCCTGAGAACTGCTGACTGGATAAAGAAATTTTGGAACATCTACACAATGGAATACTATGCAGCTGTTAGGAAAAAATGAAGTTATGAAATTTGCCTATTAATGGTTGGACATGGAGAGTATCATGTTGAGTGAAATTAGCCAGAAGGAAAATGACAGATATAGAATGACTGCATTTATTTACATTATTTATATACATATTATATATATATATTATATATATATATATATATATATATATATATATGATACCAATATCCAAAGTCAGGCAAAACATGGATCAGGAGATTTTGTCAAAGGTGGAATCTACCACAAACGTGTGGGAGTCAGAGGTTAGACAGAGAAGGGAACAATGTGCTAATAATTGTCAAAAGTGGTAATACCAGCCTAGAACTGAACACTGAATACAGGCAAAAAGATACACATGTTAACCTCTAAATGTATGTGTTGCAATCCACAGTGTGTAAAAGAAGGAAGAGAGGAAGAGAGAAAGAGAAAGATAAAAGAGAGAAAAGAGATAACCCTGCCATAGAGACAGGCTAGGGAGTGGGGAGGGAATTGGGGACATGGGTGGTGGGAAAAGGGTACTGGTGGGGGATGGGTGCTGGAACTCTGTATGACCAAAACCCAAACATGAACACCTTTGTAATTGTATATCTCACAGTGGTATAATAAAATATAAAATAAAAGAAATACTGGTTTAGACCTA
>JAJIBD010000498.1:0-63408 GCA_021461705.1 Cryptotis parvus
GGTTGTTATCTTCAGGTGGTTAAAGATGATTATAAGATATTATGTTGCTTAGGGATTTGCTGACATCTAATGTCTTTTTTTCTTTGTCTTTTTTGAGTTAATACAAGATCTGAGAAGGATGTGACCTTGAGTAATACCTTTATTTCCATTACCTTTCCATAATCAACTCCTCTTCCATGACCCATTCTGCTGCAAAACATATGCTCCCTCCCTCACCATTATTAATCTAACTTGAATCATTCTATTCTTCTTCCAAGGGAACACACCCAGTAACAGCAGTGAATCATACACTCTTGCTTCTCCAGTCTCTAATGGACTTGATAAGATGCCAAATCTGATACAAGAGCAGAAGAGGAATTCAGTACAGAAAAGAGCTCTTTAGGATTTTGTGCCAGCTATTACCCTCAATGTTAGCCACATTACTTTTCTGAGTTATCTGGTAGTAGGCAGGATTTTAATCATGCTAATTCTATGGACCATACTCATCTCTCCATTCTCGAAGTCAGTGTTTCTCGTCTTTTTCCTGACCATTGATTGCTCTTTTCTGACCTTGTTTCCTTCCTGTGGTTCCCCTTCTCCTCATTCTACTGCCTGGACCCTGGTATTGTGCTATGAGCCCATTTATATCATGTTCAGGACCATATGGTCCATAGTGGAAAACTGCTGCTCAATGCAACCTTTCAGGCATGCCTATAATTAAGTCAAGGACATATTCTTGGTAACCTTGATTTAAGAATATTAAACAATTTATTCACAAAGGTTACCCCTTCATAAAGTCTTTAATACTTCTATAAACTGAAATAATTATAAGTTTTAGAAATCCATAAGACATGCTTAGGTAATAATGTCATTCATTTGCCAAAGAAAATTTGAGATGATAGCACCAAAACATATTCTTCACCATGAATAAGTCTACAAGATGAGACTTGAATTTGTGGTAACTTAAAGCAAGTTTCAACTCATATGGAGACGTCTTGAAATATTAAGTCAGCTAGGAGAATTTGGTAGTTTTCTGGTGTTATGAATCTGTATTTTACTTGTCTTAATGGACACTATAAATCTATTTAGTCATGTGGATTTTGTATAATTCATCACCCATCTGATTTTTGGGAAGTGCCTTTTTACTATTCACTCCCAGTGTATTCTGCCAACTGAGCCAGCGTTCAGTGCTAAGTGTAGAGGATGTGTGCTCCTCGGGACTGCATGCCCAGGACTACGAGGGTCACCCAGGCAGTGCCCAGGGTACCTCTAGAGTCACAGTGTATGGTATTGGGGGAACTGAACCTAGATAAGATGCAAGGCACGCACCCGCATTACTATCTCTCAGAACCTGGTTTTTTAAAAATCAGTATCACTATCTTCCGTTAATCATCTATTTGCTAGAGCGGGCACCAGTAATATCTCCATATGTCCTGTCTCATGCTAGAAGACCCAAAGGCATCTGCTTGCTCCAGGAACATAAAGAGCCTCAAACCATTATATTAGGTCACGGGAATGACCTAATATAAATGTTACTGGTATTTGGCATATCAAATACTACACGAGCAGCTAGCCAGGCTTGCCGTCCGGGTGGCATACTGTTGTAGTCACCTCTAAATAAAGCATTAATTGATGAACCGCCGCACGGCCGCTAAGCGGCCGCAAGAAGCTGGGCTGTGATAGTCTGGTCTGCTGGGTGGAGTTGTGACGAGAGGAAGTCCGGATGTGGAAAATGGTGGGCCCCATGGAGTAGTGGAAGGTGGTCTGGCTTGTTGTGAGGCTCTGCTGAGGTGGCAGGCCAAGGCTAGAATCCGCCATGCCTCCCGGGCGCCTCACGAGCAGCTGGGCATAGAGAGAGCAAGGAGCAGCTCTGCCCCATGTCTGAGAGTCTCTGGTTCAGCATACCTGGGCCAGACTGAAAAGCTATTTAACTATTTTTAAAAATAGTTAAAAATTTTTATACCACCTTTAGATATACAATTACAAAGACAATCATGTTTGGGTTTCAGTCATACAGTGTTCGAGCACCCATCCCTCCACCAGTGCCCATTTCCCACCACCAAATGTCCTGATTCCCTCCCCACTCCCCCCAGCCTGCCTCTATGGCAGACACTTTTGCCTCTTCTCTCTCTCTCTCTCTCTCTCTCTCTCTCTCTCTCTCTCTCTTTCTCCCCCAACTCTCTCTCTCTTCCTCATTTACACATTGTGGCTTGCAATACATACATTTATAGGTTATCATGTATATCCCTTTGCTTACATTCAATGCTCAGTTCTAGGCTGGTATTATCATTTCCAACAATTATTAGTACACTGTTCCTTTCTGTCTTACTAAACTCTACTCTCCCACACTTGTGGTAGATTCTACCCACTGACAAGACCTCCTGATCCATAAATTGCCTGGCCTTGGATATTGGTATCATACTTTTATTTTTTTATATCATGCAAATAAATGCAGTCATTCTATATCTGTCCTTTTCCCTCTGGCTAATTTCACTCAACATGATCCTCTCCATGTCCATCCATTTATAGGCAAATTTCACTTCTTTTTTTTCCTAACAGCTGCATAGTATTCCATTGTGTAGGTGTACCATAGTTTCTTTATCCAGTCATCTCTTCTCGGGCACTCTGGTTGTTTTCAGATTCTGGCTATTGTGAATCACTGTCACTGTATCACTGTCTTCCTTCGCTCATCGTCGATTTGCTCGAGCGGGCACCAGTAACATCTCCAAATGACCTGTCTCATGCAAGTAGAGCCCAAGGGCACCTGCTTGCTCCAGGAACATAAAGAGCCTCAAACCATTCCATCAGGTCATGGGAATGAGGGTCTATAATTGTTACTGGTATCTGGCATATCAAATACGACACGGGTAGCTTGCCAGGCTCTGCCGTGCTAGTAGCATACTCTTGTAATCATCTCAAAATCCAGCATTTATTGATGAACCGCGCGGCCGCTTGCAGCCGCGCAAGCCAGGCTGTGATAGGCTGGTCTGCTGGGTGGAGTTCTGACGAGGGGGAAGTCCGGATGTGGAAAATGGAGGTCCTCGTGGAGTGGGGAGGTCATCTGGCTTGTGAGGCTCTGCTGGGGTGGCAGGTTAGGGCTAGAACATTCCATCCCTCCCAGGCACCTCATGAGCGGCTGGGCACAGTGAGAGTCAATAGCAGCTCTGCCCCATGTCTGTCTCTGGATCAGCATACCTGGTCCGAACTTAGACCATACAAAAGAGTCTAAGTCTCCCACCAAAGAGAGAGAGGATCTCACCCGAGCTGAGTCCTACCCAGAAGGAGCAAAAGGCCAAAGAGCAAAAGGCCAAAAGCCAAAAGCCAAGAGCCGCAGGAGCCAAAAGCTGAAGGCTGAGGAACCAAAAGGCAAAAGGTAAAGCCAATAGGTAAAAGGGCCGGAGCGATAGCCCAGTGGGTAGGGTGTTTGCCTTGCATGCGGCCGGCCCATGCCGCCCAGGTTCGATCCCCGGCATCCCATATGGTCCTCCGATGACTGCAAGGAGTAATTCCTGAGTGCAGAGCCAGGAGAAACCCCCTGAGCATTGCCGGGTGTGACCCAAAAAAGCAAAATAATAATAATAATAATAATAATAATAATAATAATAATAATATTGTGAATAGTGCTGCTATAAACATAGAAGTGCAGATGGTGTTTCTGCTGTGTGTATACTCCCAGTTTATATTCCCAGGAGTGGTATGGCTGGGAGAATCTGTTTTTAATCTGGCTTTTAAAATGAGTAGTTTTAGTTGTTTAAAAGGATATTCCAAGGTTTTAGATAAGTCTACATAATTTTTTTCAAATAATAAAGAAGGGAGTTTAATAATGCTGAGGTTATTTTGAAGAGTGTTAACATACTGTGACTGGGAAGATGGCTCACAGGGCTAGAGCACAATGCTGGCATTCTGGGGTTCCAGAATAATGTCAGCAAGTCATATTCCCCCTTCTAGTACCATGGTAGCTACCCCGAGCATCATCCCTAGAGTGGCCTATGCACCATCAGTTTTTCCCCATCTCCCCAATAAAACACAATTCTAAAAATGTTAAAGACAAGATTTAAAAAAATAAACCTGTAAAGTTAAATTTTAAAGTGTGGCCTTAAAGTATGTGTATGGAAAAATATACTCATCCTTTAAATTTTTTTTATTACCTCATAAAACATTTTAGCTCTATGCCATCATCCCAAACACAAAAAACACAGACCAGAAGAAAGAGAATTCTACCACTCCCAGATTAATAACAAAGGGGCAAACAACAGCAACTGGGTACTAAAGAAATTTAATGACAAGAGAGAAAACCTGCCTTAGGCTGCTATTAATGAGTGTTTACATTAAATTCC
Organism: Cryptotis parvus; assembly: GCA_021461705.1. Lineage (NCBI taxonomy): Eukaryota > Metazoa > Chordata > Mammalia > Eulipotyphla > Soricidae > Cryptotis > Cryptotis parvus. The sequence continues at coordinate 4,317 of JAJIBD010000498.1, forward strand.
ATTGCTCAAATTATTCCCTATGGCATGGTAAGTTATCCTAGCCTTTTGGTTTTTCCAAGCAGCAATTTTCCTCTCTTAAGCAGCAATTTCCCCTGCCTGAGCAGTTTCACACGAAACACACAGTCCTATGTGAGAAATATCAAACTCTATAGAGATCAATAAATAGAGTTCAAGCACCTAAACAAAGAAAGGTTTGCTAGGCTGTATTTAAAAATAAAATCTCTAGAGGCTAGAGCCCAGATTTCTCACACTAAACAGTGTGGAAATGGATATTTGACAGAATACAACAAAAATTTATGTATAGGACCTCATCCAACTTGAACAACACATGAAGTCAGAGATGCGAGTCAACCAATAAAAGATCAGGACAATAGAAATCAGCTCAGGAGGCTCAGATTCTCCACAACACCAGTCCCAGCCCCACCCCTGCATGGAATCAAGAATAGACCCTGAGCAACCACAGGGTGTGGCCCCTAAATCAATACCCTCCACCCCAATAAAGCAAACACAAGATTTTTTTTTCAAACCTCTTCCGAACTACAGATTTCTGAGTTCTCTGGGAATCTGGCCCAGTCTCCCATTTTAATACACCAGTTTACATAATAAGCAAGTCAGAACACTTGCAAGACAAGATGGTGTTTTCCTTTAGGCAGCCAGCAAAATCACAGCTCTAAGCTTAGTTCATAACGATAAAAGGAATCTGGAGCAGCTGATTTCAGAGAATTGTAAAAACAGCCCAACCTTTATGCCTCAAGGCAGAAAGAATCTGCAGAACCTGCCCGGTGCTTGGAGTGCAAGGACAAATCAGTCTGCTTTTTTCAGGGTGACTAAATCCAGAAAAGGGAGAAATCAACGTATTCACAGACCTGCGCTCTGAGATGAATAACCTCTCTATCTCACTTTACAAACTGCCTGAGCTTAATTTACATAGATTTGGGTTTTTTTTTGGGGGACTGGAGTGAAACGCATCATATAAGTGGAGACCCTAAATTTGCTACTTCTGGTTCAAAAGTGTCTCGCAGATCTGAGGATCTTTAAGAAAATAAATCCGTCCTCCTTTTGGAGGCAGGGTAGGAGAATAAGTTAAAAGAATTGTGGATTCCTTTAAACCTTGGGATTGTATCTCTAGGATGAAAAGTTTTGTTCATCTGTAGTTTGTCCGCGGGCCACATCATGCAGTGTTCAGGAATGAAACACCCCTTACAGGTAGGTACTCCTAGTTCGGTGTTTGCGGCATGGCTACTAACAGTGTTTGGGGAATCATGCGCTACCAGGAATTGAACACACACGTGCTAGTGCTTCCTGGACCGCTAAACCACAGCCCAGTCGCTAGGATGAAACATTTGTAAATCAGCCAGAGGGCAAGGGACAACACTCAGAATAATCGCTCTCCTATGTGGGATATAAAACTTCCTAAGGGAATAGCAAATGCCCAAAGGCGGTAGAAAAGGAGCTAGGGACCTGGTCGTCAGCGGGAAGCTGCCTACTGAAGAGGATAGAGACAACGAGCCAGGAAATACGTTAGGGAGAGGAACACTGGGACAATCTAGGAGGGTACATGTGTCTGCCACACACACAAGCTGTCGGGCAAGAGGAAACTGGGGACACTGGTGGAGGGTAGTGGACATTGGTGAAGGGACTGGTGTTGGCACACTGTATACCTGAAACTCAATCACACATATATTTGTAACTTTTCTAATTCACGGTGATTCAATACATTTGAAAAACTTAAATAATTAAACCCCTTAGGAGATGAATGTAATCGCATAAGGGAAAGAACCATTGTTCACTACTTCCTGTATATCTAGTATTGTCCTACCGGGCCAGTCCCGAAGAAACCATCACCCCATTTTACAGACAAGGAAACGGATCCCCATAGACACTCTTTTGAACCACGGCGACCAGACCCCATCGCTTATACCCCAGTCGCTGCATTAAGCCTCCAGGGTCTTCCACCCGACAGTTCCCTCAGGCTCCCCCAGGACCGCGCGAAGCGGCCACTCGCCCACAGCGCACAGCGGCCCTCGCAAATCCCCGCTTCCAGGTTGACTCAGAAATGACTCAGCTGTGCGTCCCCCAAACGGGCAAGTCAACGCTGCGGTTGCCCGGCAACGCACTTTCGCAAGGACACAGAGGCATAATATTTTAGTTGAAAGCGGCCGCAGGAGCCACAGCCGACCGCCCCGAGCTCGCGACCGCTCCACAGTCCGGGCCTGACTGCGGCCAAAGAGCCCCCCGCGGACTTGGAGGCACTCGGCCCCGGGGCCACCAGGCTAAGGAAAAGTCTAACATTTGAGTTTGACTCGCTGGACATCCTGGCATGAGAGGGAAGAGAGGCCAGAAAGGGCTCGGGCGCTTCCCCATAAACTGTCACTGAACAACAACCAGCCGACTCTGCGGCTTTGGGGCGTTGCAAATCTGAGGTGCTGGCCGGGCTGTGAGACCCCAGACCTCCGGCAAAGCGTCACTACCACTTTAAACCACGCTGCCGCGCTGCCAGAGAACCGAGAAACAAACAGCCCGAAGAAACGCCCCCCGTACCCCAAACGTCACTGTCCGGGGACTCAAACCCGCCCGCTCTCGAAGGCTCTCGAGCTCCGGCGCAGGCGCTCTGGCGCTGTGGGCGGAGCCGAAGCCCGAGTGTCCGTCCATCTGGCCAATCGCGCTCCTCAGTCTACCGCGTTTGGCCCCGCCCATCTCACGTTCGCGGGAGCAGCGCTCGCCCCGTAGTCCGGCCGCACTCGGAGATGGGCGTGGCTGACCGGCTCTCGTCCATTAATCCGACCAATCGCGCGTCTCGCCTGCCTCCCGGCGGCCCGGCTCGGGGGCGGGGCTCGGTTGCGCGCGCTTTCTGCCTTCTGGGTATGGCGGATCCTGCTGGCCTTCTGGCGGCTAGCGGATGTTTGAGCGCTCCACTCCGTTGAGGCTTTGCGTTCCCTTTCTGCAGTCAGGGACTCTTTCATCCCACCTCAGGCTTCCTTTCTCGAGGCGTAATGTGGGTTTTCGGCAATGGTGGGAGGATGGAGGAGGACTGTGGTTTCCTGGTAGAGGAGGCGCCTCTTGGACGCAGACACTGACTGACTTCCTGAGGGGCTCTTGGCTTCCAACGGCCTGGCTTGCTTTTCGTAGCCCCACGCCCCGTGTTTCTAATTCCTGAAGCCACGCTGTTTGGGGGTTTAGGCTTGGACGCGTTCGATGATGCCTGTGGAGTTTGCGATGTATTTTCTCTTTATTACGAAGCGGCCGTAAAGTCGAGTGGGAATCCCGACCCCGCCGTGCCCCTTCGCCGCCCCGGTGTCTGTTCGACTAAAACCAAACGGGAGCCTTGTTTCAGGGAATGGGAACGGCGGGAAAGAGCAAGGCAGAGCCCCAGCGACGGCCAAGGACGGGGCTGGCTGACCGTAGCTCTCCGATCCGTTCGAGGGGTCGCTCTGGGTCTCGGAAGGGTTTTTCTCATTGGCTGGGTTTTGTGTGTTTTAGAGCTAAGCCGGGGCCCACGCCCGAGATGGAGAACCCGCCCGCCTCAGCTGTGCTTGCACCCTGCACGCCGCCGGCTTGCACCAGTAGCCAAGTACGAGAACTCGGCTCTTCCCGGGGCTCCTGTCGCTGTGCCTGAGTGTTAGGCGGTGGTGGCTTCTGAGAGCCGCCCCTTACTCTCAGAAGTGTGGCACGAATAACCAAACATTTGATCGAATTCTACTCACACACCTCTCCTTATGGGACGCCCGCCCTCTCGACTCCACCCCATTCTCACCTTGAGTCAATTCTGTTCCCTTGGACTCCAATAATCGTGTGCACACGAGGAACGGGACAATGGCCATGGTGGCAGGACCTAGGCCCTCACCTTAGTTTTGACATAGAAAATACCAGAAGAAGTGGGTTTGCGGTGACTGCATCAGTTTCTCAGCCCAGCTCTCGGCAGGATGTTGCTCTCCGAGGGTCGAGTTGCTTGAGCTAAGTGGAGACGGCCATCTAGTGGTGTCTGCCTGGGAAGCGGCAGGTCTCTCTCAGGATTTCCTGATATCACCTGTTGCTTCTGATTAGCTCGTTTATTGTTCTGTGCCCTGTTTTTTTCTGTTTTTCAGCGTGTGCCTGAGACGCTGAGAGAACGGTTACAGAAAACAAGGTCTTCATTCAGCTCGTCTTACAGCGTGGTTAAACGTCTTCGAGTGGACGATGCTGAGGAGGAGCCGAACCTTGCACACACACCCATGTCTTCCACAGAGGAGAGCCTGCGGGAATGCGAACGTTTGGAGCTCATGGACAGTGAATTGGAAAGAAGGGCCCTTTGGAAAAATAGTTCCGAGAGCGAGTGTAAATCATTTGACAGTGGACCATGCAATGATCTCCAGAATGACTGTGTGACTGAGAATCTTCGTCAGCAAGAATTAAATGAAGAAAAGGCAAAATTGGTGAAACAGATTCAGGAGAAAGAAGAACTTCTTAGGAGGCTAAAATTAGTCAAAATGTATAGATCAAAGGTGAGAAGAATTTCATAATCATGGCAAAGTTTAATGTTTAGAAGGATGGCAAAGTAATTTATTTCCCCATAATAAACAGTAAATCAGGGATCCTGAAATGTAATTTTCAGCATTTCAGCTCAGTTCATGTATGTCATAGATTTATTAGAAGAGTCCTCTAAACTAATATTCTTTTTTGCGAGGGAGGGAGGGCTCAGACCATATGAGATGTTGGGAATCAAACCAGGTCTACTGCATGCACGGTGTGCGCCTTACCCACTTCACTACTACTCCAGCTCCCGGAACAAGCGCTCATCAACCTTTTACACCGCCCATGGCACCTGTCTTTTGACCCACGCTGGCAATTGGAACCAAAGTGGGTGATAGAGGTTTTCAGCCTTTCTCCACCCAGTGGCCCGGCACTGGTGTGGTCAGTGGTTGAGGTCCGCTGCTTTAAACAAGATATAATTTTCAAAATTCCCAGTTCTCATTTAATGCATAGTTGGACCTCCCTCATTTTCAGCCTGTATTTCTCTTAGAAGTATGAAATATTAGGTGGTAAGTACAATTACAAGTGACAGCAGATGAATAAAAGATAAAAGTGGGCAATGAGTAAACTTTAAAGGGTTTTTAGTAATGATCTTGTGTTCAGTTCAAATTATTAAAAATTTCAAGGAATTGTCTTCTAAGAAAACAAATAGGTTCCAAGCGCTATAGGTTGAATTCAGTAGAACTTGGACGCTGGAAGAGGTTAACCATTAATAAGTAGATTGTCCTTGTACCTTCATTTGCTCTCTTACCTGACGTGGAATAAATGATGGAATAGAGTTATTTGCTCTCTTGAATCCTTAGGATTTTTTTTTAATTTTATTTTTTGCATTTGGATCACACCCAGCGACACTCAGGAATTTCTCCTGGTGGTGCTTCTGGGACCTTGTGGGATGCGGGGATCGAACCTGGGTTGACTGTGCAAGGCAAACACCCTATCCACTGTGCTATCGCCTGCCCCCCCTTAGGATTTTTCTAAATAGTGTGAAAATATTTTAATTTTCATGTTGTTTTTTAAAATACAGCTATGATAGATAAATGGATTTTTAACCTCCCCCACCTTTTCTCTTGTTGTAGCCATGCCCAGTGATGCTCAGGAGCTACTTTGCTGGGGGGTTAGAGGGTTGCTCCTGGTCGTGCATATGGTGCTGGGAATTGCACTGGGGGCTCCCACATGCAAAGAATGCATTCAGCCCTTTGAGCCATCTCCTGGCTCCCCAAAAGACTTTTATTTATTTGTTGCTTGTTCGTTTATTTATTTTGGAGGTGGGGGGGTGGAGATGGTCCCAACCAATGCTCAGTGGCCTGTGTCCAGTCTTGGTCATGCTTGTCCAACTGGGCTGGGTGGTTAAATGCCTTAACCTGAGGATGCAGTATTGCTCTACCATTTGTCCCTGACAAATGCCTGGCCCCTGAAAAATATATTTTTAAAAACCTGCATTGTTTTCATTGAGATTTTACTCGTTTAACAATACAGTTTTTACCTATTTATGATTCAGATCTTTTCTAAAGACGATTCTGAGTTTGAGCCAAACAAAATAGTCATAAAATTCTATTTAGATAATTGACAGTCTACTTTTGTAGGGTTTCACTAAAAAGAAATTGTAATGAATGTTAAAATAGGATGTTTGCTAGCTATTGACATACTTTTCTGTTTTTTTCCCCCTTTCAGAATGACCTGTCTCAGTTACAGTTGTTGATAAAGAAGTGGAGAAGCTGTAGCCAGCGCTTGCTTTATGAGTTGCAGTCAGCAATGTCTCAGGAGAACAGGAAACTAAGCCTTACTGAGTTGATAGACCACTATGGGTTAGATGATAAGTTGTTACACTATAACAGAAATGAAGAAGAATTTATCAATGATTAATTCATTTCTCTTCAGAGTATCTTTGCTTCTTACACATTTTAAAGAAAAAGACTTATCTTGGTGAACCACCATTAAGGGCACGTTTATATAAATACTAAGATCTAACATTAAGGTTTAGTACTGAATAAATTTGTCAAAGAAAACTAGACAGTAAAATGAGGAAAAAAATTAAATCATGTTGTAAAAATTATTTTGATGATTCTGGAAATAAGTTTTGATCTTTTGTGGTGAAAAGTTTTATTTTAAATGTTAAAAAGTCTGGTGAATGTCTAAACCTAAATTAGTTTAAAATGCCTGCCTCTCCTAAATTTATGACACTTGTTTCCATATATTACACCTGTTTTTCATCTAGGTGATTCAGCAGGTAATTAAACTCATCTTCAAAATTATATTTGTCCTTGTCTCTTCAAATATATTATTTGTAGTTCTCATTTAGTCAAATGACCATTTGGTGGGGGATAGTGGGGAGTTTGGACCACACTTGGAAGTGCTCAGGGACTGCACTTCAGCGGCCACTCTTGGCAATGCTCTGGGACCACATATACTGCCAGGCATTGAGTCAGTGTTTGTGCAAGATAAATGCCTAAACCCCTGCACTGACTCTCCAACCCTGAAATGGCTTTTCTTATAAAACCACATCCTTATCTTTAGGACAACACAGAATACAAGGTCTTTTTTTTTCTTATTTATTTATTATTTATTTATTTATTTATTTTTTACAATTACAAAGATATACAATTAAAAAGTTCATATTTGGGTTTTGGTCATACAGTGTTCCAGCACCCACCCCTCCACCAGTGCCCATCTCCCACCCGCCAATGTCCCCCGGTTTCCCTCCCCCTCCTCCAGCCCTCCATGGTAGGTTCTTCATTTCTTTTCCCTTTTTCTCTCTTTCTCTTTCCCTTCCCTTCCAGACTATGGATTACAGAACATACATTAAGGGGTTGTCATGTGCAGAATACAAGGTCTTTTACATTTATCTGCCTTCCTAGTTTATCTGTAAAACATTTAATTTTGGTATTTTTGGTTTTTTTTTTAATATTTTATTATACCACCATGAGTTACAATTACAAAGATGCTCATGTTTGGGTTTTTGGTCATACAGTGTTCCAGCACCCATCCCTCCACCAGTGCCCATCTCCCACCATCAACATCCCCAATTCCCTCCCCTCCCCTAGGCTACCTCTATGGCAGGTTCTTTATCTCTTCTCTCTTTTTCTCTCTTTTTCTCTCTCTGTCTCTATCTCTCTCACTCTCTGTCTTTTGCTCTCTCTCTTCCTTCTCTTACAAATTGTGTTTTGCAATACATACATTTAGAGGTATCATGTGTATCCGTTGACCAATGTGGCACACTTATAAAGAACATGACTCGGGGCCGGAGTGATAGCCCAGCGGGTAGGGCGTTTGCCTTGCACGGCCGGCCTGTGCCGGCCCGGGTTCGATCCCCAGCATCCCATATGGTCCCCCGAGCACCGCCAGGAGTTATTCCTGAGTGCAGAGCCAGGAGAAACCCCTGAGCATTGCCCGGGTGTGACCTAAAAAAGCAAAAAAAAAAAAAAAAAAAGAACATGACTCATCCAAGTCCCTTTGCATATTCCTCACACACACACACACACACACACACACACACACACACACAATCTCAATGCTTTTGTATTATGTTTTTTTTTTTTTTTTTTCCCCAGATTAAAAGAGATTTTATTATTACACCATTTTAGACATACAATTGCAAGATGCTCATGCAGAGTTCTGGTTCCACAGCGTTCCAACACCCATCCCTCCACCCAAACCCATCTCCCATCACCAATGTCCCAACCTCCCTCCCCCCTCCCACACCTCAACTACTTGGCGGGTTCTGTATGTCTTCTCTCTCCTCTCCATTTTTCCCTCCTGCCAAAGTTTCCTGCACATCGTGGAATGCAGTGCATTAAAGGACATCACTGTTTCCACTATTTTGATGGACTGCGCTGCCACTTGTGGCCAGCGCGACCTGGGCTTGAACTGGTTTTGTTCCGTTAATCTGGTCGTGAGGTAGGATCCCAGCATCCAGACAGCAAAGGTGGTGGCTAGTGTGGTGAGCAAGTCTCATCCGGCTGCTTCCGGGACCCCGGAGGCGATGGGGCCCACTCCCAAAACCCATCTGTCCTCCCTGGAGCCCCATGGCCAGCTTAGCCGGGAAAGCGGAGTTCCAGCTTCCCCAGGAGCCGTCCGAGGCCCGCATGCTATGGCTGGTCACTCAGGAATTTTTGGTTTTTACTATATTCACAATGCCTCCTCTGCTAGAAGCCCACTCTCAAGTGCACTGGGATTGCTCTCATATACCTTATCTGTCATCCTGGATGTAGATAAGACCCCAGCTGGCCCAGGCCCTGAAAATATGGAATTAGGCTCAGATCCCTGGCTGGGGCTGTTGTAAATAAATGTGGAAACCAAAAACACATTGTAAAGACTGTTAAGGGTAGTGTGCGCTCTAAGAGAGAAAGGCAAGCCCAGCGGGTAGGGTGTTTGCCTTGAACGCGGCCGCCCATGCCAGGCTGGGTTCCATCCCCGGCATCCCATATGGTCCCCGAGCACCGCCAGGAGTAATTCCTGAGTGCAAAGCCAGGAGTAGCCCCTGAGCATTGCCGGGTATGACCCCCAAAAAAGCAAAAAAAAAAAAAAAGAGAGAGAGAGAAAGGCAAAGGGGCCGGAGCGATAGCCCAGTGGGTAGGGCATTTGCCTTACACACGGCCGGCCTGTGCCGGCCCGGTTTGATCCCCGGCATCCCATATGGTCCCCGGAGCACCGCCAGGAGTAATTACTGAGTGCAGAGCCAGGGAGAAACCCCTGAGCACTGCGGGTGTGACCAAAAAAAATGTGAAAGGCAAGAGATAACAGCTGGGCAGAAAATCAGGTCAATGGCTTCTTGATCTGAGTTTCTAGACTTTGAGAATTTTCTGGTTTTCTGCTCTTTCTTGGATCATTCTAAGGGTGAAGCCAACTTTCTTACTGACTGGTAAATAGTTACTATGCAGATCCACCATCCCCTAAGTGTACCTATATTCAACTCAATCCCTTCCCATTCATGTGCAGCACATGAAGAATGTTCTGGCATATGTCTGTTGGCACCTATGCCAGTAACCCTCTACATAAACTAAACCTGCCACACAGCAACTTCCATTGGCATAGACTCATGAACCCAAAAAGGACTGGCCCAGACTTCACATGGTCTCCCTCATCCTGGCATTCCTCTGGGGAACTCTATTGTTCTGTGAGTACCAGCTTCTGTCACTGCTCCTCAGTCACGCTGTGTGTGGCAGGGGAAGCAGTTTCCCCTGCTTTTGGTGATGCCGTTGGCATTCCCTGTGCGTAAATGTATGGTACCCATCTGGATCTGAGGCTGCAGCTATGCTGCTGACTAAAACATGCCTAGAATCTCTTACGTGTCCACTTGAGGAAACTATAGCTAGGATTCCAGTTCTAAGCAGCTGAACAGAAAGGATGAGAGCACAGCAATGGGAATTTCCAAAGCATTCACTGGCTGTGGGAACCAACAAAACAAAGGGCATTCCCAAAACACACTTGATCTTAGCCAAAAGGCTGAGAAGCGACATGGGGCAGAGCTGCTCCTTGCTCTCCCTGTGCCCAGCCGCTCATGAGGTGCCTGGGAGGCATGGTGGGTTCTAGCCCTGGCCTGCCACCCCAGCAGAGCCTCACAACAAGCCAGACTTCCCCACCCCGACTCCATGGGGGCCGCCGTTTTCCACATCCGGACTTCTTTCGTCACAACTCCACCCAGCAGACCAGTCTATCACAGCCCAGATCATCGACACCCACCCTGCAGCAGTTTTTTTTTTCAATCCGGCCCAGGTATACTGAACCAGAGACTCTCAGACATGGGACAAAGCTGCTACTTGCTCTCCTATGCCCAGCCACTCATGAGGTGCCTGGGAGGCATGGCGGTTTCTAGCCCTGGCCTGCCACCCCAGCAGAGCCTCACAACAAGCCAGACTTTTCCCCCCTGACTCCATGAGGGCCGCTGTTTTCCATATCTGGACTTCCCTCTCGTCACAACTCCACCCAGCAGACCAGACTATCAAAGCCCGGCTTATGCGCCGCTAGCGGCCGCAAGGTTCATCAATAAATGCTTTATTTAGAGGTGACTACAACAGTATGCCACCGGCACGGCAAGCCTGGCAAGCTGTTCGTGGTCATATTTGATATGCCAAATACCAGTAACATTTATATTAGGTCATTTCTATGACCTAATATAATGGTTTGAGGCTCTTTATGTTCCTGGAGCAAGCAGATGCCTTTGGGTTCTACTAGCATGAGACAGGACCTATGGAGATATTACTGGTGTCCGCTCTAGCAAATAGATGATGAACGGGAAGATCGCTGACAGTGATTCCCAAAACAGGAGGTGAGTCAGGAACATGAATGCGCGTTTATGGGAAAGAGGCTAGGGGTCATAAGCAGTCCATTTAAACATGATTTCGGTTGAATATCACCATTTAGTGGGGTTTATTTACTAAAAAATCATTAAATAACATCTTTATGAAAAGGCCAAGAGAGTTCAGTAAACTGGAGCAGATGCTTTGCGTGCAGGAGGCCCATGTTCCTATCCCCTAGCAACACAGGGTCCTCAGCACAGAGATGGGAGGAGTCTCTGAGCCCTGCTGGAGGTGGCCCAGTTACCCCCAACCACAAAAAATTCTGTTCCTTGTACATATTTGCCCCCCCACCCTGAGACATCTGTTTACAGACCCTGGGCATGGCACTAGATAGATACGTTATCTCTGCCCCTTAGATGTTTCTGTCACCTGATTAATGATGCCCTATGCAAGTAAGGGTTTGAAAACTAGCTATCACATATACCACCCTCCTCTAAGTGTACCTCTATATTCAACACATAGGAGATTTGGTGAGATGACCAGTTGGAAGTATTACCCGGCACTTCCTTGTTGCTGTTCATTCAGAAGTGAAAGAAACTAGCATCATCCACATATCGAGAAGGTTGGTGACCTGTATGCCCTACCAAAGTGAGACAGGCAGGGAGACAGGAAAGTAGGAAAGGGCCCCTGTGACAATAGAATTCCTGGGATGTAATAAGACCAATGGCCCCAAGGCTATCAGGACCCATCTTGTGAATACAGGAATTAAGGCCTGATAAGTCTTTATCTGGAGCCAGCAGCAGACCCAGGTCCAGCCTTGGAGAGAAGCTCCAGCAGGAAGAGGCCTCATCAACTACTCCCAACTCTACCAGCTTGACAACAACCTTGACAAACACTAGACTCGGCTTTTACAAACCTTTATAGGAAATGGTCTGTTAGCTCTGGAGTTGCCCCCTTTAATGCTCTACAAAACTCATTCTTGTTCATTATTTCTTGGGAAGAACACTAAATTGCATTTGAAGTACTGTACTCTGCCAATCTATGGGTTGTGTTCTCTTCACTTGATCACTTGATCACTTGGTCACTTGAATCCCGTTATTCATCAACTTGCTCGAGTGGGCACCAGTAACATTTCCATTGGACCCTATCACGTGCCAATGTAACCCAATGGCATCTGGTTGATTCAGGAATATGAAGAGCCTCAAACCGTTCCTTCAGGGTCTTGACAAAGAAGTCTGACCATCTTGTAGGTGGGCGGCCACATGATCTTTTGACATCCCGTGGGATCCAGTCGGTAATGGCTCTAGACAGGGGTCATCTCCAAATCGCATTACATGTCCAGCCCATCTGATTTTCGATGTCTTGGCAAATGAGACAGCGTCCCTGATTCTGGAATAGCGATGGAGGTCGGAACTCCAGATTCCTTCTCTCTCATTTGAGTGAGGCGTGATATTCCAAGCACAGCTCTTTCGATTCCTCTCTGGGAGACCCGAATATCATTCTCATCCTGCTTTCATAGGGCCCAGGTCTCTGAGGCATATGTTAATGCAGGGAGAACAGTGGAGTCAAAGAGATGTGCCCGGAGCCGGAGGTTCTTTGTTCTTTTGGCTATTTCTTCAATGCCTTTGAAGGCATTCCATGCCGCTCTCTTCCTCCTGCACAACTCAGGTTTTAGGTCATTCATCATGTTGACTTCTCGACCTAGGTACACATAACTGCTGCATTCAGAGATGTCTGTTCCATTGAGAGTTGAATGGGGCCTCCAGAACTAGTTCATTTTTCATAAACATAGTTTTCTTTAGATTCAACTGTAGACCTATCTTTCCACATTCTCAGTCAAAGTCAGCCAGCATTTGTGCCACTTGGCTAATGTTTGATGTTATTAGGATGATGTCATCAGCGAAGCAGAGGTGGTGTAGTTGCTGACCATCTATCTTCACTCCCATTCCTTCCCATTCTAATTGTCTCATAATGTTCTCGAGGGTGGCACTGAAGAGTTTTGGTGAAATGGCATATTCACCAAATCTCTTATATAAAGAATACAATGTGTAACTAAACTTTTTAAATCAAGTTCAATTAATTTGCTAGCATGCTTTCAGAACCCTAGCAAATGTGCCAGAATAGCAGATTACTAGTTAATTAGAAAAGAACAGTCTGAACAAGCAGCCACCTAGAAGAGAGGGAATCTGCAGAAGGGACAGAGCATTTTCTCAGTCCTCTCTACACTTACCACTTTCATCCAATCTCTACAAATCCAACCTGGAAACGTCCAGTGTTTTTTTATATTTTTACAGAGGTTTCATTGCATGGGCTTGTTTGAGTAATTCATTGGCTAGTGGCTGCAGTGCCCGGCTGCGCCGACAGGTGGCAGATAGGAGACAGGCTTGTTTACACCCAGGACTCTGCCCCGTGGGCCCTGGATGGTTTATGGTCTGACATAGAAAAGACTGGGCCCCTTGGGATGAAACCAGAATGTGGGAAGCAACCCATGATGTATTTGTTATGCTAAAAACAGTACCAATAGAGGACCTCATTCCCAACAAATGGAGACATTACTGGTGCCTGCTTGAGCAAATGGATGAGCAACAGGAAGACAAGTGATACAAGTGATTGGCAGTAGATTGGCCTTCCAGTTCCACTTTGCTCCCCAGAGGTCAGGTAGGGGAGACAAAGTTCTGACCCCTTAAATCACATGACTGGTTCTCTTGGCAAAAACGTGGGCATCCCCACACCCATAAGGTAAAATCAGAAAATCACTATTAAGAAAACAAAAGAAATCCTTAGCACTTTAATCAAAGAAAATTTCAAGGGATTTGGGTGCTTTGTGACATATATTCACTATCACTATCTTCCAGTTCATCATCTATTTGCTAGAGCGGGCACCAGTAATATCTCTATATGTCCTATCTCATGCTAGTAGAACCCAAAGGCATCGCTAGCTCCAGGAACATAAAGAGCCTCAAACCACTATATTAGGCCATGGAAATGACCTAATATAAATGTTACTGGTATTTGGCATATCAACTACAACTACGAGACTCTGAGACATGGGGCAGAGCTGCTACTTGCTCTCTCTGTGCCCAGCCGCTCATGAGGTGCCCGGGAGATATGGCGGGTTCTAACCCTGGCCTGCCACCCCAGCAGAGCCTCACAACAAGCCAGATGACCACCCCAACTCCATGGGGGCCGCCATTTTCCACATCCGACTTCCCCTCTTGTCACAACTCCACCCAGCAGACCAGACTATCACAGCCCGGATCATCGACACCCACCCTGCAGCAGTTTTTTTTTTTTTTCAATCTGGCCCAGGTACGCTGAACCAGAAACTCTCAGACATAGGGCAGAGCTGCTACTTGCTCTCCCTGTGCCCAGCCGCTCATGAGGCGCCTGGGAGGCATGGCGGGTTCTAGCCCTGGCCTGCCACCCCAGCAGAGCCTCACAACAAGCCAGACGACCCCCGACTCCATGGGGGGCGCCATTTTCCACATCCGACTTCTTTCTTGTCACACCTCCACCCAGCAGACCAGACTATCGCAGCCCGGATCATCGACACCCACCCTGCAGCAGTTCTTTTTCAATCCGACCCAGGTATGCTGAACAGAGACTCTCAGACATGGGGGCAGAGCTGCTACTTGCTCTCCCTGTGCCCAGCCGCTCATGAGGCGCCCAGGGGCATGGCAGGTTCTAGCCCTGGCCTGCCACCCCAGCAGAGCCTCACAACAAGCCAGATGACCCCCCACCCCGACTCCATGGGGCCACCATTTTCCACATCTGGACTTCCCTCTCATCACAACTCCACCCAGCAGACCAGACTATCACAGCACGGTTCATTGACACCCACCCTGAAGCAGTTTTTTTTTTCAATCTGGCCCGGGTATGCTGAACAGAGACTCTCAGACATGGGGCAGAGCTGCTACTTGCTCTCCCTGTGCCCAGCCACTCATGAGGTGCCCGGGAGGCATGGCGGGTTCTAGCCCTGGCCTGCCACCCCAGCAGAGCCTCACAACAAACCAGACGACCCCCTACTCCATGGGGGCTGCCATTTTCCACATCCGGACTTCCCTCTGGTCACAACTCCACCCAGCAGACCAGAGGATCACAGCCCGGCTTGCGCGCCACTCAGCGGCCGCATGGTTCATCAATAAATGCCTTATTTAGAGGTGACTACAAGTGTATGACACCCGCGACGGCAAGCCTGGCAAGCAACATATATTTTAATGGGGATTAAATTTAATCTTAATATTAAAATACGTATTTATTTATTATTATAAATTACAACACAAAATAAAACTTTTTGTTTGCCAAATCCTATCGGTAGGGCAGAACATTAGGTTCTGTTACAAAACCATGAAATATGGTTCATATTATGCTTATATGGAAAAAAAATGTATTGTAATCAACAAATGAGTTAATAATAAGTAAACTAAACAATTCACTTTGTTCCCATTAAGATTAACTGAGTATAATCTAAAACATTCTGATAACTTTTCTGATTATGGAAACTTATTAAAGAAGACTTGAGAACTATATTAAAGTATAAAAGATAAAATATCACTCATAATCTATGAACTCTTCTGAAAGTTTGATAAAATTAGACATGCCAGTTATTTATGTATACATAATATGCATGTATATATATATACACATATATATATACATACACTATGTATATACATATATGTAAAATTTGTCTTTAAGACTTTCCATGGAATTACTGTGAAAATAATTTTTGAGCATACTAAGACTGACTGAATAAAATAGACCTTCAAGATATTCTGAGTTACAATCTTGTTCATTCTTGAATATAAACATTTCATAATATTAACACAATTATTCACATAGGACGTTTATTATGATAATTAAAGTAAACTAAAATAATTTGCTATTAAAATATGCAACTAAGAGGAGACTAAATTCCTTAATATGAAAGAAAACAAAATTATCTTAATCAAGTGAAATTATTCTTTAAATGATTAATTCAGACTGGTGTTTCCCACCAGCACTTTTACATTTGCATAAGAGCAGGAAATGTTTTCATCCTCAATCTTTCAACTTCAGCCTGCAGTACAGAAATCTGTTCAGCCTGTTCTCTTGAAATATGTGTTAACTTTTGTTGTAGAATCATATTTTCATATCGTTCTTTAGCAATCTTTTCACAAGTCAGTGTAGCCCCTATTCCAAAATAAGGATAAAATGAATCAGTGATTATTTATACTTTGAAATGCAGAAATAAGCATATAAAACATATGAGAAAATACTGATAAATTTAAAACAACTGTATAAGTTTTGGTAATATTGATTACTTGTTAATAAAAAACCCTAAGGTTGATTAAATAAAAATATCTTACCCATTGCATTACAGATGTCTTTTCTCTCTGAAACAGCCACCAACTCTTCTCGTAAATTGCAGCTTAGATGATAATTTGCTATGTCTTTTGATTGCTGAACTTTCCCAGTTTCTTAAGAATTTTTTTGCAATTTTCCACATTCTTTTTGTGGGTCTAAAATTTTTGTGTCCATGATACCCGGAAAAAACAATTAAAACATTTTATAGACATTATTCTTTTCCATCTATCCACCTGGCATTTCCCTTTAGATATTATTCTTTTTTTTCTTTTTGGGTCATACCCGGTAATGCTCAGGGGTCACTCCTGGTTCTGCACTCACTAATTACTCCTGGCGGTGCTCAGGGGACCATATGGGATGCCGGGGATCGAACCTGGGCTGGCACAGGCCCGCCGCATGCAAGGCAAACACCCTACCCTCTGGACTATGGCTTGGGCCCCTATTCTTAAAAAGTAAATTCTTAAAAAAAGTAAATTATCATTAAGATATATTTCTGTTGCCTAGGATAATGCCAACACATTATAAAGACTTAAATTATTTGCTTAAAAATATGGTGCAGGGGGCCGGGAGCAATAGCCCAGCGGGTAGGGTGTTTGCCTTTGCACGCAGCCGGCCTGTGCAGGCCCGGGTTGATTCTGGCATCCCATATGGTCTTCCGAGCACCGCCAGGAGTATTCCTGAGTTCAGAGCCAGGAGTAACCCCTGAGCGTCACCGGGTGTGACCCAAAAAAAAAAAATATGGTGCAGTAGTTCCCCACTCCCCTTTTGCTTTTTGGGTTCTACTTGGCAATGCTCAGAGGCTACACCTGGCTTTGCACTCAGGAATTACTCCTGGAGGTGCTTGAGGGACCATATGGGATGCTGGGATTGAACCCAGGTTGGCCGTGTTAAGACAAACACCCTACCTGCTGTGCTATCACTCTGTCCTCTTCCCTATCTCTTGGGGATTTGGCTTCAAGGTCCTCAGTGGATGTCTAGAATTGTACTCAATAGGCCCTCAGTGAATGTCTAGAATTGTACTGAATCATATGCCTATGTGTATATACATACTGTATCACTGTATCACTGTCTTCCCATTCATCATCGATTTGCTCGAGCAGGCACCAGTAACATCTCCATATGTCCTGTCTCATGCTAGTAGAGCCCAAGGGCATCTGCTTGCTCCAAGAATATAAAGAGCTTCAAGCCATTCCATCAGGTCATGGGAATGAGGTCTATAATTGTTACTGGTATTTGGCATATCAAATACGACACAGGAGGCTTGCAGGCTCTGCCATGCGGGTGGCATACTCTTGTAGTCACCTCTGATCTCCAGCATTTATTGATGAACCGAGTGGCTGCTTGCGGCTGCGCAAGCCGGGCTGTGACAGGCTCTTCTGCTGGGTGGAGTTCTGACGAGAGGGAAGTCTGGATGTGGAAAATGGCAGCCCTCATGGAGTGGGGGCGGTGGTGTCTAGATCTTGTGAGGCTCTGCTGGGGTGGTGGGCCAGGGCTAGAATCCACCGTCCCTCCCAGGTACCTCATGAGAGGCTGGGTACAGGGAGAGCCAGTAGCAGCTCTGCCCCATGTCTGTAATTATAGAAATGGATCTTTCACTAACAATAAATAAGGCTTCTTCTGTCTACATGTCAGGCTTCTTATGAGAAAAAAAAAAGTAAAAGAAATATTCACAGCACACATTCCTTTTTCATTAGAAAAGGGTCTCTTACTGTAATGCTGGAGAGCACAACTTGTTTTAAGTCATTATCCCTAGTGGATTGCTACAGACTGTGTATGGGACTGCTCAGAAAGCATGGTACCACACTATTTTGCTCCAGTATCACACTACTATGCTCCTTGAGGTGTTGCAGGTGTGGCTGCAGTGCCCGGCTGCATCGACAGGTGGCAGACAGGAGACAGGCTTGTCTACACCCAGGGCTCTGCCCTGTGGGCCTGGTTGGTTGATGGTCTGATGCTGAAAAGACTGGGCCGCCTAGGATGAACCCAGAGCCACGGCAGAGCCTAGAAAGCTACCCGTGGTGTATTCGATATGCCAAAAACAGTAACAATAATGGACCTCATTCACAAGGAATGGAGATGTTACTGGCGCCTCCTAGAGCAAATCAATGATCAATGGGAAGAAAAGTGGTACAAGTGATATACATACATACATATATGTGTATATTGCCTCCATATACCTGTGATTAAATTTTATGTGGCAAAGCAATAAACAACAATAATATGATAAAACAGAACAATTCTAACAATGTAGTCTAATAAAAGTCATATAAATGTGGTCTCTATAAATATTTAAGATAGCATTTGTGAACTGTGGCTGACTGAATAACAAATTGTGAGAGCATAAAACCACAAATAAGGTGGACTGCTATAGGCTAATGCTACATTTTAGAAAATATCTTGAATATTCTTAGAAATGAAAGAAGATGTTGGGAGATAGCTCAAAGGGCTGGGCTCAATGTCTAGTATGGCAGAGTTCCTAGAACACTGCCAAGAGTAGTCCCAGAGCATCACAGGGCATGGCCCAAATTGCACCCCTCCAAAAATAAGTGAAAACAATATCTCTGCTCATTTGTTTCTGAGCCACACTCTGGGGTGCTCAGGGCTTAATCCTGGCTATGCACTCTGTAATCACTCCTGGAGGTAATCTGGGGACCACTATAGGGTGCCAGAAACTGAACTTGGTTGGCTGACAACAAGGCAAATATCTACCAACTGTATCACTATATCACTGTCTTCCAATTCATCATCGATTTGCTCGAGTGGGCACCAGTAACATCTCCATATGTCCTGTCTCATGCTAGTAGAGCCCAAGGGCATCTGCTTGCTCCAGGAACATAAAGAGCTTCAAGCTATTCCATCAGGTCATGGGAATGAGGTCTATAATTGTTACTGGTATTTGGCATATCAAATACGACACAGGTAGCTTGCAGGCTCTGCCATGTGGGTGGCATACTCTTGTAGTCACCTCTGATCTCCAGCATTTATTGATGAACCGAGTGGCTGCTTGCGGCTGCGCAAGCCGGGCTGTGACAGGCTCTTCTGCTGGGTGGAGTTCTGACAAGAGGGAAGTCCGGATGTGGAAAATGGCGGCCCTCATGGAGTGAGGGTGGGTGGGTGGTGTCTAGTTTCTTGTGAGGCTCTGCTGGGGTGGTGGGCCAGGGCTAGAACCCACCATCCCTCCTGGGTGCCTCGTGAGCAGCTAGGCACAGGGAGAGCTGATAGCAGCTCTGCCCCATGTCTGTGTGTGAGTCTCCTACCAACTGTACTGGCCCCAAATGAGAACATTCAAAAACTCATGAAACTTGGTAATACTTTTAATTCCATATTATATATATATAATATGTATTGTAAAAGGCTTTATTTTTTCACACCTCTTTAATGCTCAGTTTTTTATTGTATAATATATATATATCAGTTTTTTATTGTATAACATATATATATGTTATACAATAAAAACTGAGCATTCAAGAGGTGTGAAAAAATAAAGCCTTTACAATGGAAAGCGAAGATTAACGAAACTCCATTACATAAATCATAACCTAATGTGAAATAGAAAATTCATACTTATAGAGATCATAAGATATTTGATGGTAATTGTACATTAACAATAAAAGAAACATTTGAGTCTATTACATGTGTTATGGTTACAAATACACCATTCAGGGGATGGAGTGATAGCACAGCGGGTAGGGTGTTTGCCTTGCATGCGCCTAAGCTGGGTTCAATCCCCAGCATTCCATATGGTCCCCCAAGGACCGCCAGGAGTAATTCTTGAGTGCAGAGACAGGAGTAACCCCTGAGCATTGCCAGGTGTGACCCAAAAAGAAAAAAAAACAAATACATGATTCAGGGGCCTCAAATCACATCTTGTGAATCAATAAAGAATAAATATTTTATTATATTCTATTTGAATTCATGATTTAAAAGTTACTTATTCAATGATTTACAACTATTAGAAAGATAATGATCAACATATCCTGTGCCTACCTTGTCTAAAACATTAATGGTTTGCTCCATTATCCCAATCTGAAAAGTTATCAGTGAATCATAGTTTGGTTCATTTAGGAACTATGAAAGAGAGGAAAAAAAACAATGCATGTAAGGACATTTTTCTCTATTTCTCTCAATATATATCTATTACTTTTTTTCTTTTAAAATATCAAAGTTTGATTTTATTTTGTGTCATATTTACTTATATTTAGCGTTTGATAACTTGTAAACACTATCACTGTATCACTGTATCACTGTCTTCCCATTGTTCATCGATTTGCTCCAGCGGGCACCAGTAAAAACTCAATTCGTCCTGTCACAAGCAAGTGTAGCCCAAGGGCATCTGCTTGTTCCAGGGACAGGAAGAGCCTCAAACCATTCTTCAGGTCATGGAATTGAGGTTTATAATTGTTACTAGTTTTTGGCATAACAAATAAAACATGGGTAGCTTGCCAGGCTCTGCCATGTAGGTGGTATACTCTCAGTAGAAGGTTCTCATCTCGAGCATTTACTGATGAAACTAGTGTTTACGATGTAAAAGCTAAACTAGTGTTTACTGATGTAAACACTAATAATCACAAATGTCTAGAGTTTATTTCCTCATTCATTCATTCATTCATTCAACTCACCAAATATTTATTTCTTCATTTGAGTCCTGAATTAAGCACACTAGTTAAAGAGATGGAGGAAGATACTAAGGTAAAGCATAACCTAACTTTCAAGAGAAGAGAACATGTCAATATAATTAGTAGCCTACAGAAATAAAAATTGTAGTATAAATTCAAATATGATTGATATGAAATATTGCTTCTCTGAACTGAGAAAAACAAAAGGGTTTATTGAAGAGGTAGCATTTAAACTGGCGCTTGGCGGGAGTCACTGGGAATTCGTCAGATGGAGACAGGGTTCGGCCATTCCCCTCTCCATTTTGTCGAGCCTGGTGGCCCCGCCCAGGAGCTGCCCTGGGGCCGCAGCCATAGCATGAAGAGACTCACAAGCGGCTGGGGAGGCTGGAACTCGGCTCGCCCTGGGCCCAGCTGAATAGGGGACCCCAGGAGGGCAGACGGGTTTTTGGGGAGTGGGCCCGTCACCTCTGGGGGTCCCGGAAGCAGCCGGATGAGACTCGCCCATCACACTAGCCACCATTTTCGCTGTCTGGATGCTGGGAAACTGCCTCATGACCAGATTAACAGAGCAAAACCAGTTCGAGCCCTGGTTGCACGGCCGCTATGCCGTGGTCCATTAAAATAGTAGAAACAGTAATGTCTTTTAATGCACTGCATTCCACGAAGAGCAGGAAAGTTTGGCGGGAGGGAGAGATAGAGAGGAGAGAAATGACATACAGAACCCGCCAAGTAGTTGAGGTGTGGGAGGGGGGAGGGAGGTGGGGACATTGGTGATGGGAGATGGGTTTGGGTGGAGGGATGGGTGTTGGAACACTGTAGAACCAAAACTCTACATGAGCATCTTTCAATTGTATGTCTAAAATGGTGTAATAATATTTGGGGGAGGGGAAATAATAAAATAAAATTCACTGTATCACTGTCTTCCCGTTCATCATCGATTTGCTTGAGCGGGCCCCAGTATTATTTCCATATGTCCTGTCTCATGCTAGTAGAGCCCAAGGGCATCTGCTTGCTCCAGGAACATAAAGAGCCTCAATCCATTCAGGAATGAGGTCTATAGTTGTTACTGGTATTTGGCATATCAAATACAACACGGGTAGCTTGCCAGGCTCTGCCGTGCAGGTAGCATACAAAATAAAATTAAATCCAAAAAAAATAAAAATAAAAAAAATTTAAAAAAATTTAAAAAAAATAAACTGGCGCTTGAAGAATAGACTCTGGGGTATGGAAAAAAAATAGGAGGAAAGATAAACCAGAGAAGGATCAGCATTTGTTAGATGACATGGCCTAACTAGCTTTGGATCTTTGCTGTTTACACTACTTACAGTTGAAGCTATTAACATGTCTTTACTCCCATTCCTTGGAAGGAAGGAATGGGAGTGAAGATAGATGATCAGCAACTACACCACCTCCGCTTCGCTGATGACATCGTTCTAATAACACCAAACATTAGCCAAGTGGCACAAATACTGGCTGACTTCAACCGAGAATGTGGAAAGACAGGTCTACAGCTGAATCTAAAGAAAACAATGTTCATGAAAAATGATCTAGTTCCTGAGGCCCCATTCACTCTCAATGGAACAGACATCTCTGAATGCAACAGTTATGTGTACCTAGGTCGAGAAGTCAATGTGATGAACGACCTAAAACCTGAGTTGCGCAGAAGGAAGAGAGCGGCATGGAATGCCTTCAAAGGCATCGAAGAAATAGCTAAAAGGACAAAGAACCTCCGGCTCCAGGCACATCTCTTTGACTCCACCGTTCTCCCTGTATTAACATATGCCTCAGAGACCTGGGCCCTATGAAAGCAGGATGAGAATGCTATTCGGGTCTCCCAGAGAGGAATCGAAAGAGCTGTGCTTGAAATATCATGCCTCACTCAAGTGAGAGAAGGAATATGGAGTTCTGACCTCTGTCGCTATTCCAGAATCAGGGACGCTGTCTCATTTGCCAAGACATCGAAAATCAGATGGGCTGGACACGTAATGCGATTTGGAGTCAACCGCCGGACTAGAGCCGTTACCGACTGGATCCCAAGGGATGTCAAAAGACCACGTGGCCGCCCACCTACAAGATGGTAAGACTTCCTTGTCAAGACCCTGAAGGAATGGTTTGAGGCTCTTCATATTCCTGAATCAACCAGATGCCATTGGGCTACATTGGCATGTGATAGGGTCCAATGGAAATGTTACTGGCGCCTGCTCGAGCAAATAGATGAATAATGGGATTCAAGTGATCAAGTGATCAAGTGATCAAGTGACATGTCTTTAAGCCAGGGTTCATGCTAATGAGATCTCTCTTTTGTGTAAACACTGATGGAGGGTATGCAGTTACAAAAGTCATTTTGACTCTGAGTTAATAACTTTTTGAAATACATGGGGAAGAGCTGCTACTGGCTCTCCCTGTGCTCAGCTGATCATGAGACACCCAGGAGGGAAGGCAAGTTCTAACCCTGACCCGCTATCCCAACAGAGCCTCGTAAGAAGCCAGCGGAACCCCCACACCATGAGGGTTGCCATTTTCAGAGTCCAGCATCTGGACTCCACAGCTCTTCAGAGCTCTACCCAAGAGAAAAGCTGATCTCTCCCCATTGCGGTTCATCAGTAAATGCACTAGATGAGAACCTATACTGAGAGTATACCACCCTCACGGCAGAGCCTGGCAAGCTACCCATGTTGTATTTGATATGCCAAAACCAGTAACAATTATAGATCTCATTCTCATGACCTGAAGGAATGGACTGAGGCTCTTTGTGTTCCTGGAGTGAGCAGATGCCCTTGAGCTACCCTAGGTTGTGACAGGACATATGGAGATGTTACTGGTGCCCATTTGAGCAAATTGATAAAAAACGGGGATAGTGATACAAGTGACTATAATTTCAATCTTATCTAGATTGGGCACAATTCATCTTAATACTCACTGGTACAGGAATGGGACAGTTAGAATTTACCAGGAGACCACCACCCTGGTTACATTGAGACTACCGTTTAAGATCAAAGGAGTGATTGTATTAGTTTTCCCTCAAACAGGGGAGCAGACCCTTTCAGTAAACAGAGGACAAGACACTCAGAATCTACCCTGGTGCAGAATAGGACCTTGTGGGTACCATGTAGATTGCATGAGGTCCATGAAATTATGATGTTTCTCCCTATGAATATACATCCATTAAGATGTATTTCTCTATACCAGCCTCTTCTCTCTCTCTCTCTCTCTCTCTCTCTCTCTCTCTCTCTCTCTCTCTCTCTCCGGTGTTTTGATATGAGATAATATCTGAAGAAGGGACTAAGCCCTGGCATAATCATTTGTTTAGACCTGAAACAAGTATGGTACCACCCTACATCTATATCTAAAAGCTGATTGGTTGACTTTTGTTGACACTACCCTCCCTGAAGAAAGGATTATGGCTTTTGGGTATATAAAGGGGACTGACTTGAGGTAGATAGATCCACTTTCGTGGGAGACCTAGGTCCATGTGTATGGTCGGAATTCTGCCCAGGAGCTAGAGGTCTGGGGAATCCTATTATCGTGGATTATAGTGACAGAACTTGTTTTATTATTGGTAATTAATAAAGACTTTTGGAACTGAGCTAAACTCTGTCTGATGCCGGTCCTTGAGATAGAAGGGAACTTGTTCCCCCAATACTGTTGGGGAACCCCATGGCTTCCCGACAAGTATTGACAAAGGCACTGAGGTAAAATACAAGAAAATAATCAGTTTAATTTGAGAATATTGATGTCTAGAGCGGAATAATAGAAATGAAATGAATGTCCAGTTAAGGTCTTCATTCATTTTCTAGGTATGAAGTAGCAGTTTAAAATGTATGAAAAGATGAAAACAGCCCAGCTTTACAACTTCACGACCAATCTCTGAAGAGATGCCAAGCCAAGCTGATGAAATTCATGAGTACACCAGACTTTGGGCTGAAAACTCTGGGCTTCCCCAGTATGGGAGGGCCGGGAGGGGGACAGGATGAATCTGTGATCTGCTCAAGCCCAGGCAACTGCACCTACACCCCTCAGTCACCATCATACAAATGGCCCAGCTTTATTGCTTCATGTCTAATCTCAAAAGAAACGTAGCTTACAAAATCCCCAGGTTCACTCATCTTTGGGCTGAAAACTCTGGGGCCTTCTCCCTCCCCTTTCCCCACCACATAGTGCGAGAAGTCCTAGCAAGACACCAATATCCCCCAGCTGCCACCATGTAAATGGCCCAGCTTCACAATTAATTTAGGAAGAGATGCCAAGCTGATGAAAATCAAATGTACACCAGTCTTTGGGCTGCATCTCAGGGTCCTCCTCGGGACTGGGCTAGGCCAAGAATCATCCCAGTTCTATAGATCCTGGAGCATATAGTGACACCTCCAAATTCCACAATACCAACAGTCCAGTAGGAACACAGCAAATTAGATGGGGAAGTAGCATAGAAGTCAACTAAGTTCAATAATAATAATAAAAAAAAACCACAGAAGGCTCAACTAATAACAGCTCAGTAAGACATCAATGACTTTAATAACATCATTGTGAGATATAAGAATTTCACAAATTTTCTTTCACTGGACTTTTTTTTATAATTCTACTTCCAATTTTGTTGTAAACAATATAAATTATTTTGTGCCTCTCAAGAGGAAAGGCTTAGGGGTTGGTGGGAAACTTGGGACAATAGTGGGGGAAGATTACTCTTGTGGTGGAATTGGTGTTAGAATGCTGAATGCCTGAAAAAACTGTACTATGAACAACTTTCATTTGTTTATTTTTTGGACCACATCCAGCAAGTTGTTGTTGTTGTTCTTCTTCTCTTCCTCCTCCTCCTCCTCCTCCTTCTCCTCCTCCTCCTCCTCCTTCTCCTCCTCCTCCTTCTCCTTCTCTCCTCCTCCCCCTCCCCCTCCCCCTCCTCCTCACCTCCCCTCCTCCTCCTCCCTCTCCCCTCCCCTTCCCTCCCCCCCTCTGCCTCCCCCTTCCCCTCATTCTCCTCCTCTTCTTTTTTTTTAAAATTTTTTGGTCACACACGGTAATGCTCAGGGGTTACTCCTGGCTCTGCACTCAGGAATTACTCCTGGCAGTGCTTAGGGGACCATATGGGATGTTGGAGATCAAATCTGTGTCGGTTGCATGAAAGCAAATGGCCCTCTGTGCTGTACTATTGCTGCAGCCCCATCTAGCAAGTTCTTAACCTGCTTCATTATCTCTCCAGCCCCTTATGAACAACTTTGTAAACCTAGGTGTTTAAATAAAGTCTTTAACAAAATGTATGAGCAGCTGACATTAGGAAGATAGCTTAGTAGTCAGGAGTCCACACTTTGCATGTGTGGAGATTGAATTTGAGCCCTGGCATAGTATTCCTCAGGCCTCTGAGACCCCTAATACCACCAAGTGGTCCTAGTGTTCCCCAGAGCCTCATTTCTTGAGAAGCTCTGCATCCTTGGAAAGGGTTCTAATGCTTGATTAAAAAAATAAGGGAAAACAGAGATGGAATGAGCAATAAAGATGGTCAAATGCTACAGGAATTAAAGGATCTGATAATTGGGGGAGAGGGACCCACAGGTTTTGACAATTCGAAAATCTATAGTTCTGGAGGACAGATCTATACTATTGATTGGAGGACTGAAAACTGTAAGAACTAAAAGAACTGAAAACTACAGACTATAAACTGTTGGAAGAATTAGTTTATATATACATTCTGACATGCCACTGGGTTATGCTTAATATCATAAGGACTTATTAATCAAGTCTGAATGGATCAATACTTTAGTGAATGATGTTTAAAAGTATTAGGTGTTGGAATGATATCATGAGAAGATCCTCACCAGTGAAAGGCTTTCCTGTGGCAGCACCCAGATTAACTTCCATGTTTCAAAACTCCAGGAAAAAAAATTCTATTTGGAGTAACTACATAAAAGCTCCTCGTGAAAGTTATCTGGGGCTTGCTCTTCCAGCCACGTTCTCCCTGCAATATGTATTTTGCTTGCTTTCTTTGCTTGCTTATTTCCACTCTGAGAAGGCTGTGTTCTCTCTTGAGAACATATTGCCTCTCTCTCCTCTTGCAAACTTCTAAGCAAGTTTCATTCAACCTTGGTTCACTAAAAGAATAAAAATAACTGTATGTATGCTGGAAGAACTCACTTTTTGACGGTCTCTTGAAAAAAAACAGCATCTGAATATCCCAAGCCTTCTGATTCAGATCTTCCATTTCCATCTCCATTTTTTTATGTTCCCACTCAATCTGAAATATTCCTTTGTGAAAGTCTTTACTTTCCATCATGCTAGCAACTTTCTTCTGTCCTTGTGTCTTTAAAAAACATATTTTGCAATGTTAGTATAATACAATATCCCATTCAGAATATAAAATATTTGAAGTAGAATGCTATTTTAAGACCACACTGTAATCACAACCTTGTTTTAAAAGTGACAGACATTTGACAGGGATGCAGTCAAAAAAGGAACCCTTATTTACATTGATGGGATAGCCATCTGGCTTAGCCTTTACAGAAAATACTACGGGGACTTCTCAAAATATTAAAAAGCACTTCCATATGACTCAGCAATTATACTACATGGCATCAATTTCAAGAACATAAGAACATCCACTGAAGTACTATTTATATCAGCTAAGATCTGAAAACAAACCAAGTTCCCAGCAAAGATGAGTAGATAAATTGTGGTGTATTTACACAATGGAATACCTCTCAGCTATAAGGACAGATAACTACTTGCATTCCACTATAACTTGTGTGTAAGTGTAGGGTGTCATGTGAGGTGAAGTGAGTGAGAGGAAATACATATATCGGATGTGTAATATAAAGAAAAAGGTGAGGAAATAGACCATGGTTAGTGAAAATAAACCCTGTGAATAGAACTACAGAAACAGGGGTTCTAACTGTTGGTGGGAGTGCCGACTGGTCCAGCCCTTTTGGAAAACAATATGGGCATTCCTCCGAAAACTAGATATTGAGCTCCCATTTGATCCAGCAATAGCACTCCTGGGAATATACCTGAGAGACCAAAAAAGACATAGCAGAAACACTATCTGTACTTCTTTATTCATCTCTGCGTTATTCACTATAGCTAGAATCTGGAAACAACCTAAATGCCCGAGAACAGAGGACTGGCTAAAGAAACTGTGGTTCATCTACACTATGGAATACTATGCGGCTGTCAGAAAAGATGACATTATGAAATTTACCTGCAAATGGAGGGACATGGAGACTATCATGCTGAGTGAAATTAGTCAGAAGGAAAAGGACAGATATAGAATGACTGCATTCATTAATACGACATAAATAGATACCAGTGTTTTACTAAATGTGGGAAATGGTAATGGCAGATTAAGACTCACCATTGAATATACACAAAGAGACTTAAGTGATAAACTCTAAATACCTGCAGGGCTAGCCACAATGTGTAAAATAAGAGGTAGAGAGATGCAGAGACAGAGAGAGAGAGACAGAGAGAGAAAGAGAGGAAACTGGGGTACCTGCTATTAAGGCAGCATGGGGGGTGGGCAGGAGGGGGTGGGGTACATTGGTGGTGGAAATGGGGCACTGGTGGAGGGATGGGTGCTGGTATACTGTATTACCAAGAACCAATTATGATCACCTTTGTAATTGTATGTTTCACTGTGGTATAATAAAAAATTAAAAAAAAATAAAAAATAAAATAAAATAAATTTAAAAAAAAAAAAAAAAAAAGAAACAGGGGTTCTATTCACTAAGGGTTCCTTATTTCTACCAAGAGAACTAAGGAAATCAAATGGGGTAGTGAATGGTGCATGAAGGGATTTAGGGACAGTGATGGAGGGATTTGGGTCTCGGATACTGGATGTGGTACAAAAGCCTTTTAAGTATAAAATATTAATATTGATACTGTAATATCAAATCAATTTTAAAAAGAAATTATTAAATTTTTTAAAATGAGGGGTAACTGTATCACTGTATCACTGTTGTCCCGTTCATCATCGATTTGCTCGAGCAGGCACCAGTAGCATCTCCATATGTCCTGTCTCATGCTGGTAGAGCCCAAGGGCATCTGCTTGCTCCAGGAACATAAAGAGCCTCAAACCAAAAAATTGTTCCTTGAGCAAAATCTGACTTCTAACAAAGCCTTCATTTGAACAGCATGGCAAATTTACTTCATAAGTCAGTCAGTGATTAGGAGGAATTCTTTACCATCATAGATTTATCTGTTAGTTTGCATGCATTTGTGGCCTAATCACTATCCTGCCTCCTGATGCTACAAATTAGGGACTATATTGCTGAATTACTATTGGTTGGTAGATAGTGGTAAACATTAGAGATTTTATATCTAGACCATTTACACCTCACTTTAAATTACCTACATGAAGTCCAGAAATATTTTCATGAACCTAGTTGCTAATGGTAAATCCACTATTGTCTCTTTAATAAATGTCCAATGACTGTTTATAAACAGTCTATTTATAAAGTCTGTTTATAAAATCAGTCTGCTTATAAAATCAAGGTATCATCTCAAGGGTAAACTCAGCAAAAATAAAATCTCTTAACAATGAAAATGAACACCAAAATGTATAGAATGCAGCTAAGCTGACGCCTAGAGAGAAATTCATATTCATATTTATAATAGAAAATAGGCAAGTGTGAACAACACTGCTCTATGCTTAAGCTTCCCATCAAGTGAGTAGTAAACTGAATGTACAAATGATGACATAACTAGAATAAGCATTTAATTCCACAATCCTGAACTTCTTGCTTTCAGTATTTCTAGGATTAAAAAATACCCGAATCTGGACACATTTGGAAAGTTCCTTGTTTGATCTTAATGTGTGGTCAGTGAGGAACCACTGATATGACTGAACTGAACGTGAATGATTTATCGTGGAAATAGAATGATGA
Organism: Cryptotis parvus; assembly: GCA_021461705.1. NCBI lineage: Eukaryota > Metazoa > Chordata > Mammalia > Eulipotyphla > Soricidae > Cryptotis > Cryptotis parvus. The sequence continues at coordinate 33,891 of JAJIBD010000498.1, forward strand.
AAAATACTGAGGAGAGCAGCTTTTATTTCCTCTTCAAAATGATATTTACCAAAAAAAAAGATAATTACCCGAATCACAGAATTCAAATCTTCAATTATGTTTTTATTGATGAGAATTGCATCAGAGTACTCCATAAGAAACTGGAAGTTTTCCAGTTCTACTTGTCCTTGTTTAAGGAGAATTTGGATTGTCAAATCTAACTCATATTTCACTTTCTCTTCTTGCAATCTAGTTGAAAAATTAGGGTAAATGGTAACGATATTTTACATTTCCAATTTTACCTATTATTTGAGGATATAAAATTAAGCTCAATATTCTTTATGCTTAAGGAAAACATGCTAGAAACTAATTCAGAAAACATTTTCCTAACAATGAACTTTACCACAGGTCCCTTAGGACTTTGTTTTATTGTCATGGAATTAACAATTGAGTCGCTCAAAGAATAATATGCATAGAAATGCACTCATAAGTTTTTACTATCTGTAAAAACATTCAGGTGTCTTCATTGTAATTAAATATTTCTTATATGGGGCTTTCACATTGTTCGCAATAAGCAATAAAGTTTATACTATGCTACTTATCACATTAATTTTTAGGCAATTCATATTCCCTCTACCAAGCCAGATTTCAAGGTGATATTTTGGGGGAAACACTGATCACAGTGGCAGTAAATATGCCTCAAAGTAGAAAAGGAACTTAAAATGGCAGCACCCCAATCAGAAAACAATATGAGCTCCTCTAATGAAAAAGAAGAAAGGTTCTCAGCTCATTAGGTATCTATATATATGAACACTTACTGGATATCTGCTTAATTGCCCACTCGAGTTTGCTTCCATGTAGTTTAAGCCCCAAAGTCCTTAATGGCAGAAACAAATTCTTTATATTTTTATGTGGAAGGACAGGTTAAAAAACACTCTGATTCCCCCAGTCTCCCACCTAGTCCATTTGCATAAAGAACAGTGGAGCATGTGCAGTGCTCCACTCCAAAATAAGGTCTGAAGTTTGAAAATGCACTTTTGCCAAGGGAAGTTGAAAAGCCTGGAGAGAGGTAAGTCTGAGCAAATATGTGAAGTCAAGGGGGGAGGGGCACTCTGCACTCTCTCCCCAACCATGATGGTAGCACAGAAGGAAACCCTGGCTTAAGACTTGACTAGTGCACAGGAATGGGAGGTTCACATTACAGGAGGAGTTCATGGAGCACTTTCTCGATGTCCTGTTGCACCTTCTCATCTTCTTCAGTTCTCCTGCGGAGGAAAGTTGTCATTTCCACTAAGCCAGCCGCTTTCTGCTTCACCTGAAGAAATCAACCAACAAGTATCTCAGGGCACTGGAAGCTTTAGAAATAAAAGCAAACCAAGTTTAGAAATCTTTAACAAGAGCGTAATAAGAAAAAACAACCTCTGATATTATGTAATGTGAGGGTCTAAATTTTACACAGTACTTGCCATAAGTGATTTGAAAAAGTATAAGGTTTGCTTCCAGATAAAAATTTTAATATGTGCGGATTGTGTTTCCACTGTGTGTTTTTGGCTTCCCAGGGTATATTCCCAGGAGTGGTATGGCTGGGTCAAAAGGGAGCTCAATTAATTAAAAAATTAATATGAATCAATCCAATAATTGCGGCAATAATTAATAATTTATTAATTATTTAATAAATTGAATAATTAATTTAGAGGTGACTACAAGAGTATGCCACCGCACGGCCAGCCTGGCAAGCTGTCCATGTCATATTTGATACACCAAATACTAGTAACAATTATTAGGTCATTCCCATGACCTAATATAATGGTTTGAGGCTCTTTATGTTCCTGGAGCAAGCAGATGCCCTTGGGCTCTACTAGCATGAGACAGGACATATGGAGATGTTACTGGAGCCCGCTTGAGTAAATTGATGATAAACGGAAAGATAGTGATAGATAGTGACAGTGAATCAATCCAATAGAATTACATCTTATTTTTAAGTTGATTCTTTATGTTTAATCATCTTAGATAAAAGGATAAAATCAGGACGGGGAGATGACTCAATGGGCTGAGCATGTGCTTTGCCTTGGAGAGACCTAGATTTGAGCCCCCAAAATTACATGGTTCCCGAACACTGAGCTAGGAGTAGCCCCAGACACTGACAGAAACAGCCACAAAGCAAAACAAAGCAACATACATATATACATAAATACAGACAGACAGACATTTAATCATATTCATAAATACTTAATTGTAGCAAAAATAAGCTGTTCAGATACACAAGATGTGCCAGGAAGGGGCCTCTTTACAACCGAATACACTGGCAAAACACAGAAGCTGCATCTGGTAAGACATAATTCTTATCTAAAAAGGGACAGGGCTACCCTGGTTCAGGGCAGCAGAAAGGAGCAGTTAACTTATAGCAGAGCTGTCCAGGATACATGAAATGGAAATCATTAAAGTGCTGCATAACTAATCTTACATTTGGTGGTAGCAACATAATGGAAGGTGAAATGAAATGATGAAATCATTTCACTGTAGCATAATAAAATATTTTAGTCCATAATGAATATTAAAAATAGTGAGACATTTTCAAACCCTGTTCCCATACTTTCTTTTGAATTTGTGCCTTTTCTTTTCTTTTTTTTGCTTTTTTGGGTCACACCCAGCAATGCTCAGGGGTTACTCCTGGCTCTGCACTCAGGAATTACTCCTGGCGGTGCTCGGGGGACCATATGGGATGCCGGGGATTGAACCTGGGCGGCACGGGCGGCCAGCGTGCAAGGCAAATGCCCTACCCACTGGGCTATTGCTCCGGCCCCAAATTTGTGTCTTTTCTACTTGCAGTTTATCCCAGAGCCAGTCACACTGATTTTAAGTAAATATTAAATGCACATGGCTATTGGCCACCATGTTGGACATATGTCTATACATTTAAGTTTATCCATTTGTTTACATTTATCTCTCAATAGCAGTAATATTATCTTTCATCATCATAAATATTAATATTTCTTACTACTATCTTAGTAGGAGAGCCTGAACTGTTTTCTAAAAACAACAACCTCCATAAACGATATTCTTGGCTTTAATACACTAAATGAAGTAATGCAAAAGAAATGTTGCTTACTTTCTGTTCATTCTCCACTTTTGATCGTCTAACCATGCAGAAATGTGACCAGACCACGGGTTCCAAGCCTTCGGGCATGTTATTAGGACTGTCCAACTCATCCATGGCTTTCATTAACAGGGCAAAAGTTTTCCTGAGCCAATTTCCCAGATCCTGGTCGATCTCAAAAGGGTTATTAGTGATTACTTCTTGCTGTGGTTTCAGTTTGTGAATCCTGTATTACCAATAAAACCCATCAACTTTTCATATTCTCATACAGTCAATGATAAGTAACAAGATCCTTAGCACAGGTGTGACACTGGATGACATGTCCTTCATATAAGGGGCTGGGAGATAGATAATTCCTGTCTTGACATTTTTCCATATTCTATAGATCCCTAACATAAAAATGACTGGATTGTAGCCAACTCTAATTATGGTAACATTATCTCTACTAAAAAATCCCTCACATATTTTAAGCAGGCAAATTAATAATACCCAAGAGAATTAAGATACCTCCTCTTTGGTATCATCTTTGCAGGCGAGTATCTGGGGAAATGTTGATATATTTCCAATAGGAGAAGTTCCTGTGTCTACCTGCATTAATAGATTAGTTCTGTTACCTCGGGCTGTGGCTTGGAAGGGAAGAAGGGAAGAAAGATTTGTGCCAGGCCTTTGTTATCAACATGCTTTTATAGCAAACCTGAAGTTCCTATTGCTATCTGTTTTTGTTCTCGATGAAGAACGTGAAGTTTAGGGAGGAACTCTTGATTGGAGACTCTGACAAGATATCTGACGGATGGTAAAGTTAGGATTTGAATTTCATTCTATCTGACAAGAAAATGCGATTTTTTCCACTGCTATCTCCCAAAATGTAAAGGTCTTTTTTTCACTGATTTTAGTACACAAGGGAAAAGCCTGTACTTGGTTTATTAGAGTCTATTCTTTTAAAGCAATGGAAACTGAAATATGAGGCACGTCCTATGTTGAATTCCTCCACAGGTTGCATATAGACCTGTCAAAGGCCAGAGAACAAGTGTATCTCAGACAACACTGAACCTATGTGCTTATGACAGAAAATTGTGGCAACTGATAAATATTTGGAAGTCAGAAAAATGTAATTCCAGTAACACTCTCATTTAAAAAAAACATATATTTTAGAACTCTCTTGATAATGGGTATTTTTAAATTATTGTTAAACATAATCACAATAGATGTTCCAAGGAAATTTATAGGATTTGAATTTAGTTCAAATACATTTGGAAGTCAAATATGTTTGGAAAACACTTTATTTCTCATACTTGAAGACAAGAAGGACAAGTTGAGTCCTGAGATATTTTTTCATAAAAGTAAACTTTACTTTGTTTTAGCCCCATATTGTCCCAAAACTATTTTCCTAGAAGTCTTTCACAGGTAATTCCAAAGTCATGATGGCAGCGATTCATATTTGCCAGAACAATCTCGTGGGAAAAGTGTATGTGAGCTGGGCAGCCTCCCATGACCTAAGAGGAACTACTTTCAAAGATAAAATTGAACCTTTATAGCATTATGCTTAACTATTTTTAAATAAAGCAATTATTCTTCTTCATTGCTTGTTGCAAGCAACGTGAAAGCCTGATATAAGAAATACTGAATTACAACGAAGACACCTGAACGTTTTTACATAAAACACGTTAAGTATTCCCACCATAATTGTGATGAAAAGCTAAAGTCTAATACCACACTTCTTCATTTGCAAACTTTAAAATATCAAAAAAGAGACTGTGCTTTCCTATCTCTGTGCTTCTCTTTGCTTGCTTGCTTTCCAAGCTAGTGTTTTCTCTTAAACACATATTCCTCCTTCCCCCTACCTCACTCCCAAGTAAGATAGTTTAATAAAAACTATCTTACTTCACTAAAAAAATCAGACAAATGATATTGAAATAGAGACAAAACAAACCTTGGTCTTCGTTTAAAAAGTTTGTAGAGCATTTCCACATGATGACTGGGAACTTCAGAAAATTCCTTTTTTGAAGCTACGTTCCAGAACCTAAAGACAAACATGATATTGCTGGGTTTATAACATTATTCAGAAACCTTTTATATGCTGTTCCGCTCTTCAAACTACAGCCTTAGGTTATAACACTTTAATTTTTCAAATCCGTGAAAACTTGGTTTATAAAATAAACTTGCTAAGAAGGTGAACACTCAATGTGCAAACATTTCTTGAAGTTTTAAGGTTGTACCAAAAAGCACCTCAGTGGATTAAAAATATTATCTTGCATTCATTTGTGGGATATAAAAAATAGTATGAGACTAATATCCAAGGCCAGACAAAACAGGGACCAGAGGACTTGTCAGTGGTTGGAATCTAATCACAAGGGTTTGTGGGTCAGAGGTTAGGTAAGATAGAGAAGGGACCAGTGTGCTAATAATTGTTGGAAATGGTAACACTAGACTAGATCTGAGCATTGAACAAGGGCAAAGGTGTTGGGAAGAGTGCATTGGTGGAGGGATGAGTGCTGGAACACTGTATGACTGAAACCCAATCATGAACAGCTTTGTAATTGCTAGTATAATAAAATCACGCTAGTATAATAAAATCAAAAAATATAAAATAAAAGTATTATCTCATTTAAGTGGGGGTCAGAATGGAGGCCGAAGAGATAGTACAGAGGGTAGGAGACTTGCCTTGTATGTGGCAGACCTGGGTTTAATCCTGGGACCATCACCAGAGCCACACTGGGAATGATCTCTGAGTACAGAGCCAGGAAAAGCCCTGGGCATCACTGGTTGTGGCCTCAAAACAAGAACAACTAAAAGCATGTAGAATGGAAGATTCTCAAAACAAAATTTATCTCGGAAATAGGGTGCTGTAATCTATTCCATTTCATTCTGTTCAATTCCATTTAGTTTATCCCCTTCTAGTCTTCTTTTTTTTCTTGCCTATTCTTGATGGGAGCTTTCTAAAGTGATATCATGAATAACTACGGGGGTCCACAACAACTTAAATTTCAAGATGTCCTGAAGTCTAGGTGTTCTCTTGATTTTTTTTGAGAAAGCTCAAACCAGATATGTTTACAAGAACAAATTTTACAGAGTAAGTTTCAAAAATACATATAGCATATAATCAAATTCATCCATAACTGAGAATTAGAATAGGAACAAATCTGTGAGGAAATGGAATGATGTATCTTCCATCGATCCAGGCAGCAGCAACTCTATCACACTGCTGAGAAGATACACAATGCTCTCACTTTGTCTTCTGCCACTAAGTTGTCATATTGCTCCTTGAACATATCGAGGTTTTCTTTAGCTTTCAGGATGGCCTCTGAAGTCTGGCTCTATAACAACAGCAAGAATAATCAATTGGCATTGGATACTATTCAGAGTAAACAAAAAACTACAGGCTACTGAAAAAGAACAACGCATTTCCTAGTAAAAGACAAATTGTCAGTGAAGCATCAAGTTATAGACATTAGCCCTTTAGAAGAAAGTAAACCAGTTGCAGACTTTGAAGGAACAGCATTCATTCAGTCACGGGTCCTGAGCCAGGCAGCTCTGCCTGGTTGACTAAGAGACTATGGAGCTCATGACTTCCTTGCAGGGCGGTGCAGGTGACAGAATGTACAGGTTTGGGAGCCGCAAGGATTTGGGTTCTGAGAGACTACTAGATAAAGGCAACAACCAGCCAGGAAGCTGGGCTCCACTGTCTCTAGCAATGCACCCCAAACTGCCAGGGTTTGGTCTCCTGATTTGGTTTGAGTTCCCAATTTTCACACTATTTCCAGCTTAGGACCAGCCAGAAAGTCAAATATGTTCCATAAACGAATCCTGCAGATTGCCCAGATTCTGATAGTCACTCACCAGCTTCCCCATGCAAACAGCTTCCAGTTAGGGAACACTGAAAGCCCTCCTTTCGTTTCACTGTGAAACTTTTCCAGCCCCCTGCCCGCCTTCTTGGGTCTGCCCAAACACCAGCAAAGGGACCAGTTTCCTCACTACACCAAGTTCTGATAATGTCTGCATGTCTTCCCTGATGCGTCTTTACGTCTACAAGAGTCTAATCCGTGCTTTGTTACATGCTTTTTGGGTGATGGGCATGTTATCAATCTCTCTTACAGGGTTTCATATCTGAATGATATCCAGTTTCCCACAGGGTTAATATGAGGAGGATTGATTTTAGAAGGTGCTTTGTATATGCTATTTAACAAACTTTGCAAAAAAAAAAAAAAAAAAGAAAAGGTGGGGCCAGAGCGGGTACAGCTCTTTCCTTGCATGCCACTGACCTGACTTTGATCTTCAGCACTCCAACAACCTTCCAGAGTGCTCCTTGAGTACAGAGCCAGGTGTAAGCCCCGAGTACCACAAGATGTGGCCCCAACCCTCAGCCCCAAAAGAAGTGTGCCATAATACTTTAAATCACTCATTCATAACTAGTAATATTACTATTTAAAAGATGGCATCTTTAGGCATCTGTTATTATCGTCTCTTTAATGAAACACAGTCACTGGGTTCTTTTTTCTAATGACAAAATGACAACTTTTCCCCCCTATAAGCTAATTCATTACATTTAGTGAAATGTACAGTGCCAAATGGTCCAGAGAAGGTAAAAATAGCCTAAAATGTTATATGTCTTTTCTCAAGGTTTGACAGCTAATCAGAGATTAAGTAGACAGGTCCTTTCAACCGCAAAGATAGATGGTTTTAACTTAACAAACTCTGTCACATGAATGTTCCATGGTTCTTTTGAAGAAATGGTTTCAGAGACAGAATCACGTAACTTTAGTAACAGATTAGAATGGGTGCGTTCACCTGACCCTGCAGTAAAGCCCCAGAGAGGGCACGAGAGACATTCGTTATTGAGTGGGGATGGGGAGACAGTGGGTGAGAACTAGGTTGACAAGACAGCTCTTTTTTTTTTTTTTTTTTTTTTTTTTTTTTTGCTTTTAGGGTCACACCCGCGATGCTCAGGGGTTACTCTGCACTCAGGAATTACTCCTGGCGGTGCTCGGGGGACCATATGGGATGCCGGGGTCGAACCCAGGCCGGCACAGGCCGGCTGCGTGCAAGGGCAACGCCCTACCCGCTGGGCTATCACTCCGGCCCCAGACAAGACAGCTCTTATCAAACAAGAAGCACACTTGTCAGGTTGTCAAACACTCATACTCACTATCAGGTATTATACGTACTTTCTCCTCCTGTTTCCTTGAGAGATAATTGTTCAGGTATTTTTCTCTAGAATGTATTTCTTCACCCAACAGTAAGGAAAAAAAGCAGGTTATTTATTTTCAATTCCTCCTGTAGAAATATTTTGTTAAAAGGGGATCAATACTCATACCCAAGAAAGAATTTTCTGTTGCAGATTATAGACCTGGCAAGTGCATGAAACTCACAAGTTTATGACATACAAGTGAAATTTCCTTTGAGAAAAATAAAATATTAACCATATAATTACTTTTCATTGTAAAACACATACAGAAAAACATATGAAAAATTGTCACTTGTCACTTGTCACTTCCCATTGTTCATCGATTTGCTCGAGCAGGCACCAGTAACATCTCCATACGTCCTGTCGCATGCTAGTGTAGCCCAGGGCATCTGCTTGCTCCAGGAATACCGAGAGCCTCAGACCATTCCTTCAGGTCATGGGAATGAGGTCTATATTTTTACTGGGTTTTGGCATATCAAATACAACAAGGGTAGCTTGCCAGGCTCTGCTGTGTGGGTGGTATACTCTCAGTAGTATGCTCTCATCTCGTGCTTTACTGATGAACCACAATGGGGGAGAGATCAGCTTTTCTCTTGGGTGGAGCTCTGAGGAGCTGTGGAGTCCAGATGTTTAAAATAGCGGCCCTCATGGTGTGGGGGTTCCTCTGGCTTCTAGTGAGGCTCTGCTGGGATGGCAGGCCAGGGCTAGAACCTGCCTTCCCTCCTGGGTGCCTCATGATCAGCTGGGCACAGGGAGAGCCAGTATTATACTACCATCACTGTATCACTGTCTTCCCATTCATCATTGATTTGCTCGAGCAGGCACCAGTAACATCTCCATATAACCTGTCTCATGCAAGTAGAGCCCAAGGGCACCTGCTTGCTCCAGGAACATAAAGAGCCTCAAACCATTCCATCAGGTCATGGGAATGAGGTATATAATTGTTACTGGTATCTGGCAAATCAAATACGACACGGGTAGCTTGCCAGGCTCTGCCGTGCGGGTAGCATACTCTTGTAGTCATCTCAAAAATCCAGCATTTATTGATGAACTGCCACGGCCGCTGTGATAGGCTGGTCTGCTGGGTGGAGTTCTGACGAGGGGGAAGTCCGAATGTGGAAAATGGAGGTCCTCACGGAGTGAGGGGTCATCTGGCTTGTTGTGAGGCTATGCTGGGGTGGCAGGCCAGGGATAGAACCTGCCATCCCTCCCAGGCACCTCATGAGTGACTGGGCACAGTGAGAGCCAGTAGCAGCTCTGCCCCATGTCTGTCCACCACGAGATATACAATTACAAGATGCTCATGTTTGAGTTTCGGTCACACAGTGTCCCAGCACTCATCCCTCCACCTGTACCCATTTCCCACCACCAATGTCCCCACTTCCCTCCCCTCCCCCAGCCTGCCTCTGTGGCAGATTCTTTATCTCCTTTCTCTCTTTCTCTCTCTCCTTCTCGCTTCCCTTTCTTACACATTGTGGATTGTAATTCATACATTTAGAGGTTATCATGTGTATCTTTTTGGCTATATTCGATGCTCATTTCTCAGATGGTATCATCATTTTCAATGATTATTAGCACACTGTTCCCTTCTCTGTCTTACCTAGCCTCTGACTACCACACATTTGTGGTATACCAGGTTTTGAGATATTGTGTGTGCTGTGGGGATCAGGTTGTGTCCAGCTGTGGAGTCCGACCAGAGAATGACTGTGGTTGTGTTGTGCAAGATTTTCTGTCTTCTGGGAGCCTGGCGGAGGACAGGCCAAGGAGCAGAAACCACTGCAGCTTTTCGTGTCTTGCAGAGAGGCCAAAGAAAGCAGGAGGATGTGTGAGGGACACAGAGTCAACAGCCCAGAATAGGCAGCGCCGACATGTGATCCAACCCCTGGAGACAGACTCTCCCTCTCACGACTGCTGCACCACTATCCCTCCGAGCCTTTCCATAGAAGGGTGGGGAATGGAAAAGGGGAGCTATGACAGAACAGGGTGTGCTGGGAAAACACTCCAAGAAATTAGGCCCTGAGGTCAAGATTAGAAACCTGGAAAACTGTCTGCATATGGGGTGGTCAAAAAGCCCTGAGTATGTTGGGGCCAGAGACAGAGCACAGTGGGCAGTGCAACAGTCATTCTCTGGTCGGACTCCACAGCTGGACACAACCTGATCCCCATAGCACACACAAAATCTCAAAACCTGGTATACCACAAATGTGTGGTAGTCAGAGGCTATGTAAGACAGAGAAGGGAACAGTGTGCAAGGACCTTGCCTTGCACAAGGTCCACCAGGTTCAATCCCCAGCGCCCCATTTGGTCCCTTGAGATCCTCCGAGAAAGATGATCCATGAGCACTGAGTCAGGAATAAGCTCTGAGCATGACTGGGTATAGCCCCAAACAGAAGCAAACGGTGTTGAAAATGTTCTGCTGTGTCGTCACATCAGACATCTTTGCTTGTGGCCACATGGGAAGTGGGCCTCAGGGAAGCCCCTGGGGAAATTGCTGATCCGAGCACACTCCAAACTGTTTCTCTGTCACAAGTACGGGCTCCCGCTCCCCTGTTCTCCCTTCCTGTGAGCATGCAGACAAGACCAGTCTTCAAGGAGTCAGCCTCTCCCCGTCATCTCCCTGTCGTCTCCCTGCCGTCTCCCGCCGTCTCCCTGCCATCTCCCCACTGTCTTTCTGCCAGAAAAGCTCTTCCTCCACCTTACACTGTCCCTCTTTGCCTGGCCCATGCACGGCCTGGGAACAACTAAACCTTCACAGTTACAGTGAAGGGTGTTCACCTGCAACAGTTTAATGAGCTAAACTAAAAATAAACATCCTTGTCATCACTACCCAATTCAAGAAACAGAAATTTCCTCCTGCTAGAAGCCCCTTAGTGTCCCATCAACATTTTGATCCCCCCAAAAAACACTGTCATGACTTGAATAGTAGTCACTTCCCTTCTCTTTCTTCAAAGTTTCATATCTGTAAATTTTTTTTTGTTTTAGGCCACACCTGGTGGTATTCAGGGCATACTCCCAGCTCTGCGCTCAGGATTAATTCCTGGTGGGGCTGAGAGACCATGTGGGGAGGCAGGGATCAAATCTGGGTGGGCTGTGTGCAAGGGAATGCCTGTCCACTCTACTATAGTCCCAACCCCTATCTCCTATGTCTTACACAAGTTACGTGACGGTGCCCAGAAACATATCTGCATTTAGTGTGCTTCTAGGTACTATAGTGTAACTTGTATAAAAAATTTCATTTGAAAAGTTCTTCATAAATGCATCTGTTTGACAGACCTATTGTAGTTGCTTATCTGCTGCCAAAGTTTCCACTACAGATGGGAGAGGGGGAAAAAGGTGTGTCCTCAGGCTTCTTGCCTATCAGATTGTAGCAGCGCAGATTGAATGGGGGAATAGAGGAGAAAAACACAGAACGTGTACAGCTCAGAGACTAAGCTGTAAGACAGTGCTGTTCCTGAGAAGAATATAAAATAGAGCTTATAAGGGAAAAAATAACAGCCTTTCATAATCCTAAGCCCCCTTTAATGTTTTTTCTCACAAATCTATGTAATATCAACTCTTGGTTTTACTAGTTACATACTTATATTGCGCTTTTACTGGGGCCCTTCATCCTATTTCCTGAAAACTGGTAGAAGGATCAGAGATCTAATCAGACAAATCATGTTTGATTCCTTTGGCAAGACCATAGGTGACAAGGCGTCCTTCCATCAGGGATATACACTGTCTGGTTGCCCTCCTCTTTCTGATGTTAGCAGTTACAGATATTCATGTTCAGATTCCTTAATCCACTGAGAGTTGGCAGTACTCCAGGTGATCATTTTTTAATGATTAATTGAAACAATTTTGTATGTTGAGTGTCTCATCTGCCACTTGGCTGTCAAGTGGTACAGTTCACATCAGAGAGCAAAAAAAAAAAAACCCTCTGGGGTTCACCTGTCTAGCTCATGGACTGATATTTCCTCTGTAGCTGGCTCCTGAATTCTCTTGATAATACCTAGTCTTTAGTAGTTTCCTCATCATCTTCTCTGGCAAGATATTCTAAACATAACTTTCAAAAAGAATAACAGCTTTATTGAGGTAAACGTCACAATTTATACAATTCACTCCTTTAAAGCACTTAATCGGGGTTTTCCTTTGTCTTACTATCTTTTGTAGAATTTTCAATGATGCGTACAAATAATTTTAAAACATTTTATCATTCTGACCAAAGAAATCCCTTAGCAGTCATTTTCCATTTTCTCTCCCACATCCCAGAGGCCTCCCCTGCTGGAGGAAGGCACTAATCAGCTTTCAGACTCCGGATTGGTCTGCTGGAACTGCACTCAGTAGAATCCGACCAGTCATGGCTTTGGGTGTCTGCCTTCTTCTACTTGGGATATTTTCAAGGTTCATCCATGTTGCAACCTCTAACAATTATTTTTATTACTGAATGATATCCTATGAATAAACCATATTTTATTTATCCATTTATACTTGTTGGACATCGGGATTCTTTCTATTTGGTCACTAATGACTAATGCGGCTGTTTTAAGTACTGGCTAACTCATTACTAATCTTCTCCCATCTAATTACCATACCCACACACTCCCCACTAAACCATTAAGTTCTTAGGTCAGAATCCAGCTTTTGTCCTTTGTCTCTTTATTTCTAAGAGCTTATTCCATATTCCCTTTGTTTGGGCGGAAGGTAAAAGAGGGGAGGGAGGAAAGGAGGAGGGAGAGGGAGAAGGAGGGGAAGGAGAGAGAGAGAGAGAGAGAGAGGAGAGAGAGAGAGAGAGAGAGAGAGAGAGAGAGAGAGAGAGAGAGAGAGAGAGAGAGAGAGCCTCATTAACATCTTTGCACACAGCTTCCTGGAGAGTTTCCTAACTTTTCCATTCTTCTTGCTTTGGTAAGACGTTTTTCACTAACTCTTTGAGAGTGAGTGCAGATAAAATTTTAAGACCTGTCTTTCTCAAAATATGCTAACTTTCTTTTTACACTCAAAGGATATTTGCATCAACCACAGAATACAATATGAGAAATAATTTTCCCCCTTAGAATGTAAAGACTTTATCCCTGGGTTTTCTTTCATACTTGTAGTTACTGCGTACTTGATTTATATCATTACTGTTGAATTAGATTAATCCAAATTTTTCAAAAAGCTCTTTTGGGGCATACAAATCATTCATTCCTTCATCGGTTGGAGCCAAACACTTTGTTAGTTGTTTGTTAGTTAGATACAGGAATGAACCAGACCAGCACAGTCCCTATTGTCATGGAGTTGGTAGTCTTGGGAGTATTAATAACAAACTCCCATAAATTCAAATTCAACTGCAGAAAGTGATGGATAATCAAAGAGAAGATTATATACATGGAAGTTCTATACATGTGTATCCAAGTATATACATGGAAGTTCTATACATGTGTATCCAAGTATATACACAGAAGTTCTAACCTAGTTCTGTAGAATTCAGTGCCCAGAGTGGAGAGACTACAGGACAGTGGGGGAACAGTGTTGGACAGAGGGAGGACACAGGCAACTCCCTGGCACTGGAGGAGGGAGAGGAGCAAGTGAGGGGGACGGGGCATAGACAAGACCGAGCAAGCGCTAGGGTCAGAGCTGGTTGGACTGGTGCCAGTCAGAGGCAGCTCTTCACCTGCAGAACTATGAGAAGTCATTGGAGGGTCCCTAAAACAAAAGAAAGTCACAGAAATGTTCTTACCTGGTTCACAACCATCTCTGCCATCACTCTCCTGTTAAAGAGTCTTTTCAAGCTTTCATCAAAATGCTGTGTGCTTTTCTTGAATGGCGTTCTGAAGTTTCCTCAGCTCTGCGTCTAGAGACTGAGAGGAGTCAGCAGGGAAGTTAACTGGGAGGAACGCACAAATATCCTGGGGTCACCTATTTTACACAAGGGAGGAGAGGCCCCTTTCGCCCCTCTACCCGAAGGCCTTGGGAGGCTCTGGGCCCTCCAGCCCTATCAACCAGAGATGCTGTCCCTGGAATCTGATGAAGAGATTTTGTGTCTGAGATTTTACTGAAAAGGAGGTTATAAGTCACTGAATGTGGGTAACGATATATTTATTGGCAGAATTAGGCCTAGTAAAACAAACCACAGCAAATTTTTCCAGAAAATTCTGACTCTCTAACACATAATTTCTAAAAAATTCATTCTCTCCCCTTCCTTTCTCTTTTTTCACTTTCTCCCCATTCCCTCTCTTTTGTTTTGGGGGGTGGGGTCACACCTAGCTATGTTCAGGGCTTATTCCTGGCTCCATGATCAGGGATCACTCCTGGTGGGCTCAGAGGGCCATATGTGGTGCCCGGGATAGGAATCAAGCCAGCTGCATGCAAGGCAGGCGCCCTACCCACTGGACTATCGCTTTGACCATCTCTTGTCTTTTTTTTCTCTTTGGGCAAAATCTATACTTGAATATGTGCCAGTTGCTTTGTAGGTTGTCACTCAGTTTAGCTCTGATTGACGTTTCTCGTATTTATACCAGATTATACGCTTACACATTCCTGGCAGGAACATGGCACAGGCCATGTAATAACCTTCCAATTTTACCACACCAGGAGACCAAATGTTGCTTAGTTTCCTTATTAGTTGTTAACCAGGAACAATTATTCCTTGAGTAATGTCTTCCCTGTTTCTCTACTGCAGAGTTAGGGTTTTTCTACGTTCAGCTCATTTGTAAGAAGATACTTTTGAGACTTCCATGACTTCTACTCAGATCTCTTTGATAGCCACATCCACCTGCCCACATACCAAATTCCACAGGATGGATATGTTATTCCCATCGTTCTCCCTTCTGAAATCCAACATGCCATCTCATTGGTAAAGAAGGGAACAGCACCAGGCCCAGACAAAAGTCAGACCCAAACACCTGAAGAATCTGCCGTCAGTACTCATCAATACACTAGCTTGGCTCTTCACATGCTACCTGTCCGAATGCAAGATGCCCTCCCAATGGAAAACCAGCAAGACAGTTCTACTGTTCAAGAAGGGAGACATTCACGACATTGGCAACTATCGCCCCATCTGCCTGTTGTCCGTCATCTACAAGCTGTTTACACGAGTCATCCTGAACAGGATTAGCAGAACACTAGATGAAGGACAACCATGCGAGCAAGCAGGCTTCTGGAAAGGATTCAGCACAATCGACCATATCCACACAGTAACCAAGCTCATTGAGGTTTGTAGGGAGTGCAAGATGCCGCTCTGTCTCACGTTCATTGATTTACAGAAAGCCTTTGATTAAGTGGAGACTGAAGCAGTCATCAAAGCCCTAGCCAAACAGGGTATTCAAACCCAATACATCAAGATCCTTCGTGAGCTGTATTATGGATTCACCACCAGGATCTCACCATTCTACAAAGAAGTGATCATTAATGTGAAAAGAGGGGTTCAGCAGGGTGATACCATTTCACCAAAACTCTTCAGCGCCACCCTCGAGAACATCATGCGACAATTAGAATGGGAAGGAATGGGAGTGAAGATAGATGGTCGGCAACTACACCACCTCCACTTTGCTGATGACATCGTTCTAATAACACCAAACATTAGCCAAGCGGCACAAATGCTGGCTGACTTTGACCGAGAATGTGGAAAGGTAGGTCTACAGCTGAATCTAAAGAAAACCATATTTATGAAAAACGAACTAGTTCCAGAGGCCCCATTCACTCTCAATGGAACAAACATCTCTGAATGCAGCAGTTATGTGTACCTAGGTCGAGAAATCAACATGATGAACGACCTAAAACCTGAGTTGTGCAGGAGGAAGAGAGCGGCATGGAATGCCTTCAAAGGCATTGAAGAAATAGCTAAAAAAGGACAAAGAACCTCCCGGCTCCGGGCACATCTCTTTGACTCCACCGTTCTCCCTGCATTAACATACGCCTCAGAGACCTGGGCCCTACAAAATCAGGATGAGAATGCTATTCGGGTCTCCCAGAGAGGAATCGAAAGAGCTATGCTTGGAATATCATGCCTCACTCAAGTGAGAGAAGGAATCCGGAGTTCCGACCTTCATCGCTATTCCAGAATCAGGGATGCTGTCTCGTTTGCCAAGGCATTGAAAATCAGATGGGCTGGACATGTAATGCGATTTGGAGACAACCGCTGGACTAGAGCCGTTACCGACTGGATCCCCACGGGATGTCAAAAGATCACGTGGCCGCCCACCTACAAGATGGTCAGACTTTCTTGTCAAGACCCTGAAGGAACGGTTTGAGGCTCTTCATATTCCTGAATCAAACAGATGCCATTGGGCTACATTGGCACGTGATAGGGTCCAATAGAAATGTTACTGGTGCCCGCTCGAGCAAATCAATGAATAATGGGATTCAAGTAATCAAGTGATCAAGTGATTCTCATTTTTCCAACATAAGCCAGTTTCTCAAGGAAGCTGTCCTGGGTTTTTGTCCCAGGTTTCATGTGGAATCTTAGAAGCAAAGTCCTTTTAAGGAACAGGATTCTTCTGGTGTTTGTGGCTTCTGGAGGGTGCACTCTGAACCATGTCCGGGAAGCCCGGGACATGGCAGTAATGTACTCACGCGGCCTAGTCTTGGCCTGATTCTCAGGAATATGGCAGTGTTTTTGTTGAACTGTTAAGGTTTGGGCGAAGGCTGACTGCTGGAGCCATCAGGCAATCCTGGCTATCCTGTTGGGACAGTAGTAGGATCTTGCAGATGTCTGGACAGGGACACCCCTTGATCAACTAAGAGTCAAGCTTCAGAGAAGCTTTTGGGGTCCTCAGCAGTGAACAAATGGGAACACCAAGTTGTAAAGGAGACCTGGTGGGCACCAAGGGCTTGATCTGAGTCACAGCCTCTGTTTACTGTCATCGACAGCACCTGAGCATATCCTTCTTGATTTATCATGCTAGAGCTAACCTTAGGTTCACAGTCAAGGGAAGAGCTAAAACTGCCTATTTCCCTACAAATGGCCAAAGTACATGAAAAATGCTCTACATCACTAATCATCAGGGAGATGCAAATCTATTCAACAATGAAATATCATCTCATGCCACAGAGACTGGCACACATAAAAAGAACAGAACAACCAGTGCTGGCATGAATGTGGGGAGAAAAGAGCTCTCATTTATTGCTGATGGGAATGCTGACTAGTCCAGTCAATTTTGGAAAACAATATGGACATTCCTCAAACAATTAGAAACTGAGCTACCATACAACCCCCACTGGTCCCAAAGAACAGTACAGAAAAGTCACCTGCACTTCTATGTTTATTGTAGCACTATTCACAATTGCCAGAATCTGCAAACAATTCAAGTGCCCAAGAACAGATGACTTGATAAAACAAACTATGGAACATCTGCATAATGGAATACTGTAGTCATTAGGAAAACTGAAGTCATGAAATTTGCTTATACATGGATGGATAAGCAATACATGGATGGATACTCTCCATGGAGAGTATCATGCTGAGTGAAACAAGTCAGACAGAGGGAGTGAGACAGATATAGAATAACTGCACTCATTCATAGTATATTAAGAAAACTATTAGAAAATAATACCCAAACACAGTAGAAAAGAGGGTCAGGAGGACCTATCCATGGTAGGAAGTTTGCCACAGAGCAAGATGGGTAGTGCAGTTAGGATAGAAAATCAGAAAAATCATAGGGCTGGAGCAATAGTACAGTGGTACACTTGTTTTGCACTCTGTTGACCTGGGTTCAATCCCCAGCATGTCACATGTTACACTGCGAGGAGTGATTTCTGATGCAGAACCAGGAGTAAGTCCTGAGCACCACCAGGTGTGACCTCCCCAAACCCCCAAAATAATAAAATAAAATAAGAAAATCAGAAGATGCACGGGCTCCACCCCTCAGATAGTCATTGGCACTGTGGCCAATGACCAGTCGAGCTTTTGGATCAATCAGATATATCATTCATACAGAAGGGAAAAATGATTCACCCAAAACACTTTGGGGTTGAATGTAGCAGGATATAACCTGAGAACCAAAAGAAGTATAAGGATATCTCACAACTTAGTAGACTTGTAGGACTGAGCAAATAAGTGAATATCTCTATTTTGGAAACCAGAGTTTGCATTGAGGAAGGAGATCTAAATGAGGGAAAGAGAGAACCTTGTGGTATGGCGAATAGGATAAATTCTTGATGACACTAACACTAATACTAACATATGAAATACATAGACAAATGACCCAGAGGAGTGGCCCCCTTTCTTCTACCTACAAACCACTCTCTACTACCATGATTTGGGTTTCTAGGAGAGGGAATCTATTCCTAGTAGAAGAAATTCTGAGAAACCAAAACTGATTTCAGGTGCCCAGAACATCTTGTGCTAGAAAAGGAGGAAGTGCTCAAAACCTAGCAGGAACATGTCAAAAGGACATGTACTAACAATCTGAAGGCGCTCCAAATGCCGACTATCAAAAGCATAACAACAATAATGAATTAAAATCAGATCAAGTTAAGAAGTGTGGGCTGAGTAGGGAGTAGACTCTCTGTTGCTGTGCCAGGGTGTTGCAGGACTCCTTTAAGGGCCGCTGCATTAGCACACTAAAGGGCCTAGGTGAAGTGCAGGGAGGGATTATCTAAGGACATTTAACACTCCCTGCTTTCCATAACAATGGGAGGAAGGTCTGAGTTGCAGGGATATAAACTAGCCGGTTTTCACTCTCGCGCTTCTTTGGGGGCTTTTGCTCGCTGTGAGCGGTTTGCCCTGCTTGGAAGTTTTTTTCTTCTCCTTTCCCAAAGCCTATGCACGTGGTGGTCGCCATCTTAGCCTACACGTGGCTGGGGTTCTAGCCTGGAATCCTAAGCATCGGGTTTTTCCTTTTGCTGATTTGTATGCCTGAACCTGTGATAAGTAAAGTCTTTTTAAAACCTCATCGGATCCCTGAGTGCTCATCCATTCCTCGCCGGCTTCGGAGGTAGAAGGGAACTTCGCTTCCCGGCACTGTCGGGGACCCCGGCGCAGCGCCCCGACATTTGGCGTCCCTTGTGTGGGCACCACGAACATCGTCTGGTCTAATTATCATCAGACAGAGATCATCTGCCTCCGAACCGTGAGTAAAATGATGGATATCTCATGGTATAGATACATTGTATCTTTTATTGGCTCGGCACCATACATAGCCCAGTCTATAAAGTTCCTTTCTGAGAACTACTCTATCTTTTCACAAATCATCTGGGTCCTTGCGATTTTTAAACTGTACCTTTGCGTAAGAACAATGTTTAATAGAGAGAGGGAAGAAAGTAATAAATTGAATGCAATCTTAAGGGACGAGATTTACTCAGCGATTGAAGAAATAAGTGAGGATCATAAAGCTACAGGTAGACTGGTCTTAAAGCTTGAGGACAGAATTATTAAACAGAGTTTAAAATTTGAAAAGAAATTAGAAGAACAGGAAAGTAAAATTATTAACCAGATTTTAAAATTTGAGGAAAAATTAGAAGAACAGGATTTAAAATTCAAGGAAAAATTAGAAGAACAGGATTTAAAATTCAAGGAAAAATTAGAAGAACAGGATTTAAAATTCAAAGAAAAATT
Source organism: Cryptotis parvus (assembly GCA_021461705.1). Classification (NCBI taxonomy): domain Eukaryota; kingdom Metazoa; phylum Chordata; class Mammalia; order Eulipotyphla; family Soricidae; genus Cryptotis; species Cryptotis parvus. The sequence continues at coordinate 53,664 of JAJIBD010000498.1, forward strand.
AGAAGAACAGGAAAGTAAAATTATTAAACAGGATTTAAAATTTGAAGTAAAGTTTGAAGAGCAGAAGAAGGATATCGATAAAATCAGCATTATCTTAGAGGAAGAAATTGACAGACAGAGAGATAGAATAGATGGACAGAAAGAGGAGGTTTGGAAGTTACACATAAGATTGAAAGAACAAAAAGGAAGAAACATATAGGAAACTTGAAAACTTAAACCAAGAAATGGATGTGTTACGCAGGGAGATTTCTGATTTCATAACTTATCAATCAGGACCTAGCGCATACCCAATACTGAGGCGTGAACCAACTAAAAGCCGTTCACAAACACGCCCCAAAAACTGTAGACTTGAAAAAGGTGTATACATTCCCAGCAAAAAAAAATCTAAAAAAGAATTCTAATGTGGCTGATAACCCAGAGGAGGCAAATTCCCAAGCTGAAAATCTCTCCAGAGTTAATACCCTCAATGGGGTAGATGTTCCTCTGCCAGATACTACAAGCTCTGATGAGGAAGAAGGGGAGAAACAGATTAGCTCGAGTCAAAGAGCAAAGCCCAGCAATCTTTCTCATGACCAATCTAAAGATAAAGTAAAACCGATTCATGAAGACTTAAAAAATTGAGGCAATAACCCCGTTTAGGAAGGCTTGCGACAGGTTTGGAATATCAAGTCCTTATACTTTAAAATATTTAGCTGATTGGAGCGAAAGTAGTCAGTGGGTATTGGGAGACTTTGAAACGGTAGCCGATACTTGTCTAAACAAATCACAGTACATGCAATGGCATATGTGGTATGCAGATGGGGTTAACCAGAATATTGACACTTTAAGAGAAAAGGAATCAGGCCATACTATAACTTTTGCCATGCTAAAAGGTGAAGGTGAATGGAAAAATAAAGCAAAACAAGCGACATTACCTGAACCTATTTTAAAATTCGTTCGGGAGACAGCATTAAAGGCGTGGGGAAAGAGTAGGTTCCGACCCAGAATTTCTAGGTAGCTATACAAAAATTTACCAGGGTCGTGATGAACCATACTTTGATTTTGTTGGGAGATTATGTGAAACAATCCAAAGACAGGTTCAAGACCCAACCACTCAAGAAATCCTAAAACGAAACTTAGCATATGAGAATGCTAATCAAAATGTCGAGCATTACTATATGGTATTAGGGAAAAGGATGACCTCATGGGGTATCTAAAGGCCTGTAGAAATGTCGGTTTAACCTTCCATAAAACACAGGATGATATAGAGGCTTATCCCCTACAGCAGGAGGATCAGGAGAGGGATGAAATGTCCAGACAGCTCTAGGGGAGAAACAAGTCAGACAGCTCTAGGGGGAGAAACAATAAACTTCAAAGGATAAACAATAATCGGAGAAACTATTCTAATAATCGCAGCTCCACCCCTCGAAGGGCCCCACCTGGACCATGCCCAAGGTGCAGAAAAGGAAAACATTGGGCCAGAGACTGTCGGTCTTGGAGGCGAAGTCAGCCTCAGGCTTCATCTGGACAGATAACCTGCTTTAGCTGCGGAAAGAAGGGACACACCGTAGAGATTGCCCATCTCCTAAAACTATCAATACAGGGCAACATTCTAATAATCCCTTTATAGGAAATGTTACATGGACCCCTCCCAGGTTCCACAAGCTCCGCGAGCTCAAATAACATCTATTCCTCCCCTAATGCGGGAAACTGGGTGGGGGGCCAGCCCCAGGCCCAGCTGAATCCAGGGGCACTCTCCTTCATTCCACCTGCCCACTATCCTCCGAATCAGAATCCACAGAATTACAGTCAATAAATGCTCTCTGGCCTACCCCATCAGGCAGTGGCAGTCTCGACATTCTCTGCCCTAAGACTGTCACAATATACCCAAGTCAAGACCCCTACATGCTAAAAACAGGGATAAAAGGACCTGCTCCCCAGGTAGTATGGGTTTAATTCAGGGGAGCGATTGGCTGAAATTTAAGGGAATTATGGTGCATTTCGGACTTCTGGATCCTGAATCTCATGGAGAGATAATACTGTCAATATCTGTGCCAAATAAATGGACTTTTAAAAAAGGGGAACCACTTGCTAAACTATTATTATTTTTTGAGGATCCGTGTAGTCAGTCCGAACACCCTACAGCTGGTGGCTTAAACAGTACCAACCATTCTGCCAACTTCATTGGTGGTTATGCAGCCACACAGAACCAAGCCCACCAGCCACCTGCTAACTATCTAGTTGGGTACACTGCCAGAATTTCTCAGGCCAAGCGGCCGGTTATACCCATCGAAATTTATTAAAAGGAAATTCAAAGGCATGTTGGATACAGGGGCAGACATATCCATAATCTCCACCAAGTATAGGCCCTCTAACTGGGCCCTAAAGAAAGTGCCCCATAGCCTGAGCGGGGTAGGCAATATCTCCTCCTCTCTTCTCCGACAGAGTGCCAGGTGGCTGCCGTGTATTGGCCCTGAAGGGAATGTAGCCATGGTCCAGCCTTATATAGCCCCTATGCCTTTAACTTTATGGGGTCGAGACATGCTGGAGCAGTGGGGGGCAGTAATCCACATACCTCGTCCAATTCCCGTCGAGCACCAATTCCAGCTCTCCATAATAAGCCTAACACCGGGAGTAACCCTTTTTAATTGGGGCCGCTGTGGTTTAGCGCCCACTACCTATCCGTATTCAGTGGAAGTCTGACAAACCTATATGGACACCACAGTGGCCCCTCAATACCAAAAAAGTTAGAGGCGCTAACAAATCTAGTGGAAGAACAGCTGAAATTAGGACATATTGAGGAAACGTTTTTCAGAATGGAATTCTCCTGTTTTTGTAATACAGAAAAAATCAGGCAAATGGCGTTTGCTGATTGACTTAAGGAATGTAAATTCTACTATGGTCCCCATGGGAGCCCTACAACCTGGGCTCCCTCCCCCCAGCAGCTATTCCTAAGGATTGGCCGCTAATTATCATAGATTTAAAAGACTGCTTTTACAGCATACCTATCCACCCAGATGATCGGAAAAGTTTTGCATTTTCAGTCCCTTCCATTAATCATAAAGGTCCTTTACGTAGGTTTCAGTGGACAGTATTGCCCCAAGGAATGACTAATTCACCTACGATGTGTCAACACTTTGTTGATGAGGTTTTGCACCCATTCGTGCTAAATTTCCTGGTGCATACATCATCCACTACATGGATGATATCCTGCTAGCTTGTGATAATTCCAGAGATCTCCAGAATTTATATAATGATGTAATGACAGTTTTACCAGAGGCTGGCTTACAAGTAGCTCCGGAGAAAATCCAGATGCAGCCTCCATATGAATATTTGGGCTATGCTCTTGACCGCACTACAGTACGTCCTCAAAAGATCTCCATTAGTCAGAAAAGGCTCAAAACCTTGAATGATTTTCAAAAACTGCTGGGGGATATCAACTGGGTGCGCCCCTTCCTTGGTATTCCTAACTGTGAGCTCAGTAACCTGTTCCACACCCTTGAAGGTGATCCTGCTTTAAATAGCCCAAGGCAGCTAACTCCTAAAGCTCAGAAGGAATTAGATTTTTTCATGAATCGGCTTCAAAAATCTTACCTCTCCAGATTTAATCCCGGAGAAAAGGTATGGTTCTTGGTCTTCAACACTCCCGAGTCTCCAACTGCTGCTATAGCCCAATTATCTGGACCGTTAGAATGGGTTTACTTACATAACAAGCAGAATCGCGTACTGCTACACCTTACCTTGAGATGATAGCTAACCTTATAATTAAGGGAAGATCAAGAACCCAAGTATTACTTGGACATGATCCCCATGTAATTGTACTACCTGACCCTAAAAAAGAAACTGAAGCTGTTTTACCACTCAGTGAAATCCTTCAGAGAGCTTTAGCAGATTTTTCAGGAGAAATATCTTATCATTACCCAGCTGGAAAAACCTGGGAATTTCTGAAAAGGACACCTTTTATAATTTCCACCATTGTCCGCCTCCTCTCCCATTCCTGATGCTCCAGTGTATTATATTGATGGCTCCTCATCAGGAAGGGGTGGAATTACAGGTCCTTCGTTGACCACTACTGTGCATACAAATTATAAATCTGCCCAACAAGTGGAACTCGCCACCCTGATACATTTACTATCCCATGTATCTGGCCCATGTAATGTGGTGAGTGATTCTGCATATGTAGTTGGTTTATTTCCTGGAATTGTCACTGCTTCTTTAAATGCCCATAATCCTATAATTCAGGAGCTGCTCCATAAACTACAAGATCTCCCCCGAAATAGAACATTCCCTATATACATCTCCCACATCCGTTCTCACAGCCGACTCCCGGGCCAATGGTTCGAGGAAACGAAGCAGCAGATCTCTTGGCAGCACCAGTATTTGAATCAGCTGAGGAAGAGCACCAGACTCTACATACAAATGCCCGCCGCCTTCATGTACACCATGGCATCCCATGGAGACAAGCTAGACAAATTGTCCGGCAACTGTCCTGTCTGTGCTCCTTTACATTGTACATCTCATGTAGCAGGAGCAAATCCTCGAGGTTTACAGACAAACCAATTGTGGCAGATGGATATAACTCATACTAACTTATTTCCCAACAAACCTTTCCTTCATGTGGTCATCGATACATATTCCCGGTTCATATGGGCTGTTCCTATGACGTCTGAAAGAGCTAAATCTGTTTGTTCATTTTTACTCCAGTGCTTCTCCGTCATGGGTATTCCCCATACCATAAAAACAGATAATGGTCCTGCTTACACCAGCAAAACCTTCAAATCCTTTTGCGAGGAATGGCAGATCAAACATATTACAGGAATTCCATATAATCCACAAGGACAAGGAATAGTTGAACGTGCCCACAGAACACTTAAAACTCAGCTATTAAAGCAACGAAAAACAAGCATGCCTCCAATGGATTCTTTATCTTTAACATTATTCACCTTAAACTTCTTAAATATACCTCAAAGGAGATCCCTATACCGCGGCTGAACGTCACTTTCAAGAAGATATGCAAACTCAAAAAACAGTCAATTCACCTATCTGGGTGAAAATTGATGATAAATGGATTGCAGGTCACCTCCTCATTCGGGGAAGAGGCTATGCTTTCATTTCTACAGACGATAACCCTGCCAAGAAACTCTGGGTCCCTCTGCGACTTGTTAAGACTAGAATTCTCCAAGAATCAGAAAACAACTAATTCTTTCAATATAAAGTCTTAAATTTTAAATTGCAAGTTGCTGTTTAAACTTCCTGGATTGGTTCCTTTTAATAATGATCTTGTTTTGCAGTCTGTGATCATGGTTCATGTCTAATATCTTGCCTTACAGCCTAAATATTTTCTTTCTTATCAAAAAAAAAAGGTGGAAAAATGGGTGGACTCTGATCACAGTGCTCATTACAAAAAATGTTTGCTAAATCAATAAAAAATTGTTTTTCTAATGATTCTGTTCACAGGATGAGATATTCGAATCCAGTAAACCTGCGCTACAGTGCTCAATACTCCGAGACTCCTAAAACAGTGCTCGCTAAAAATTTAATAATTTGCAAAACTAATTTTTCCCAATGCTCTATTCACAGGAAAAGACACTTTCTCACCATCATTTGCCCGGCTTTATATTTATGAAGCGCTTGACTCGCTACCATTTATCACCCTAAATGGGTCACATATACAGCTGTAAGATATTGATCGATCAAATGTATGTGTGCGTGTGTGTGCATGTGGTGGCCACCATTATGTTTGTGATTAATGTTGTGTCTATGTTATGTCTCAACTACTACCTTCTCAATTTCTGACCACTACAAACCTCTATTACATTCATCAACTCCACTGCTGATCCACTAGATTTATCAATTTTAGAATCATCAATTCTCATACTTATTTCCCTGCTCCACCCATGTTGGAGCTTCTTTATATTCTTCTCTCCATCCCAGACTTGGATCCCTACAAAGCCTTAAAATCTCTACTTGTGATTAACCTCGAAAAGTGTTTTTGTCTCGCCTAAGCTACAGGTACAGTTACCGTGCCAATGTTCCCTTGCTGAAGAAGCCCTGCAAGACGCCCACACCGATGTTCCAGACACCTGCTCCAGCGCTCAAGACTCCTGTTCCAGAGTTCAAGATATCACACCGATGTTCCGGACACCTGTTCCAGCACTCAAGACTCCTGTTCCAGAATTCGAGATACTTGTTCCAGTGTTCCTGAAACCCAATCCAGTGTTCCTGACAATTCAACGAGTTCCTGACCGCTGCTCTCCAGAGACTCATACTCATATGATCACCGCTATTGCTGTTCCAGAAGTAGCCCCACAGACTTTGTTCCAGACACCCGACTTTACATAAAATATAGCAAATTGACTCTCACAAATTATGGACAGTGCAAACTATAGTCCGTTATAATCAAACAGCTAAAAACACTTTATCTTGAACTTTGCTTTGGGTCCAAAAACAAGTTAGGATCCTAAAGTAACATGTATTATCATTTTGTAATTCGAATTGTTTTTTCTTATCTTAATTTTCTGTACATTACTAAATATTTCTTACCTTTTCAATTTTTATTAGTAAACTAACCAGGGGAGTTGTTGCAGGACTCCTTTAAGGGCCGCTGCATTAGCACACTAAAAGGGCCTAGGTGAAGTGCAGGGAGGGATTATCTAAGGACATTTAACACTCCCTGCTTTCCATAACAATGGGAGGAAGGTCTGAGTTGCAGGGATATAAACTAGCCGGTTTTCACTCTCGCGCTTCTTTGGGGCTTTTGCTCGCTGTGAGCGGTTTGCCCTGCTTGGAAGTTTTTCTTCTCCTTTCCCAAAGCCTATGCACGTGGTGGTCGCCATCTTGGCCTACACGTGGCTGGGGTTCTAGCCTGGAATCCTAAGCATCGGGTTTTTCCTTTTGCTGATTTGTATGCCTGAACCTGTGATAAGTAAAGTCTTTTTAAAACCTCATCGGATCCCTGAGTGCTCATCCATTCCTCGCCGGCTTCGGAGGTAGAAGGGAACTCGCTTCCCGGCACTGTCGGGGACCCCGGCGCAGCGCCCGACACCAGGGTGTTTGTCAGAGTTTTTGGGTAGTACCTAAAGTGCTCAGAGGCTACTCCCAGTAGTCTCCCTGTGGTGTTCTGGGTAAGATATGTGGTGCAGGCAATTGCGACTGGGTCTCCGACATGCAAAGCATCCATTTATCCAGTCAGCCTGGATAAAGTTTTTCTTTAGGGAGAAACTTGATCACTTGATCACTTGAATCCTGTTATTCATCGATTTGCTCGAGCGGGCGCCAGTAACATTTCCATTGGACCCTATCACGTGCCAATGTAGCCCAATGGCATCTGGTTGATTCAGGAATATGAAGAGCCTCAAACCGTTCTTTCAGGGTCTTAACAAGGAAGTCTGACCATCTTGTAGGTGGGCGGCCACGTGATCTTTTGACATCCCATGGGATCCAGTCAGTAACGGCTCTAGTCCAGCGGTTGTCTCCAAATCGCATTACATGTCCAGCCCATCTGATTTTCGATGCCTTGGCAAACGAGACAGCGTCCCCTGATTCTGGAGTAGCGACGGAGGTCAGAACTCCGGATTCCTTCACTCACTTGAGTGAGACGTGATATTCCAAGCATAGCTCTTTCGATGCCTCTCTGGGAGACCCGAATAGCATTCTCATCATGCTTTTCGTAGGGCCCAGGTCTCTGAGGCGTATGTTAATGCAGGGAGAACGCGGAGTCAAAGAGATGTGCCCGGAGCCGGAGGTTCTTTGTCCTTTTTAGCTATTTCTTCCATGCCTTTGAAGGCATTCCATGCCGCTCTCTTCCTCCTGCGCAGCTCAGGTTTTAGGTCGTTCATCATGTTGATTTCTCGACCTAGGTACACATAACTGCTGCATTCAGAGATGTTTGTTCCACTGAGAGTGAATGGGGCCTCTGGAACTAGTTCATTTCTCATGAACATAGTTTTCTTCAGATTCAGCTGTAGACCTAACTTTCCACATTCTCGGTCAAAGTCAGCCAGCATTTGTGCCGCTTGGCTAATGTTTGGTGTTATTAGAACGATGTCATCAGTGAAGCGGAGGTGGTGTAGTTGCCCACCATCTATCTTCACTCCCATTCCTTCCCATTCTAATTGTCTCATGATGTTCTCGAGGGTGGCACTGAAGAGTTTTGGCGAGATGGTATCACCCTGTCGAACCCTTCTTTTTACATTAATGATCACTTCTTTGTAGAATGGTGAGATCCTAGTGGTGAATCCGTAATACAGCTCACGAAGGATCTTGATGTATTGGGTTTGAACACCCTGTTTGACTAGGGCTTCGATGACTGCTTCAGTCTCCACAGAATCAAAGGCTTTCTGTAGATCAATGAATGTGAGACAGAGTGGCATCTTGTACTCCCTACAAACCTCAATGAGCTTGGTTACTGTGTGGATATGGTCGATTGTGCTGAATCCTTTCCGGAAACCTGCTTGCTCGCATGGTTGTCCTTCATCTAGTGTTCTGCTAATCCTGTTCAGGATGACTCGTGTAAACAGCTTGTAGATGACAGACAACAGGCAGATGGGGGCGATAGTTGCCGATGTCGTGAATGTCTCCCTTCTTGAACAGTAGAACTGTCCTGCTGGTTTTCCATTGGGAGGGCACCTTGCATTCAGACAGGTAGCGTGTGAAGAGCCGAGCTAGTGTATTGATGAGTACCGACGGCAGATTCTTCAAGTGTTCAGGTCTGACTTTGTCTGGGCCTGGTGCTGTTCCCCTTATTTACCGATTAAATGGCATGTCGGATTTCAGAAGGGAGAACGTTGGGAATGACATATCCATCCTGTGGAATTTGGTATGTGGGCAGGTGGACGTTGCTATCAAAGAGATCTGAGTAAAAGTCATGGATAATCTTCTCCATTGACTTTCTGGAAGATGTGATAGATCCATTAGGGTGTCGGAGGACAGTCATCTTGGTCTTATAGTTGCCGAAGGACAGGCGGGCGTTGCGAATGCTTTTCCCAGCTTCTGCTGCATCTTCCAGTAATTCTGCTCTTCTGTCTTTGAGGTCTTCCTTTATCGCTTCTCTGCACTGCTTCCGAGCTTGGACGTTAGCATTTGGTCGCCTGAGGCTCGCACCTTGCCACATTGGTGAATGAGCTCTAGAGTTTTTGAAGACAGACGTCTTTTTGTGGTTTTTCCTCTCTTGGCATTCTTCGCACAATCATGGAGGTGCTGAACCAGTCGGGTTGTATTCTTCATCAATGTCATCAATGATGGTATCTTCCCCATGTTGCCGTAATGGTGCCAAAGAGGTCCCTGTTGATGGTCGTTCTGGGAGTTCTCTTCTTAAACTTTGCAGCCTTTTCTCCCCCATTGTGTGAAGTAGAATTTTGCATGAAGGAGACGGTGGTCCTATCCTGTTTGGAATTTTGGGGACGACAGCGACATCGGTCAGACAAAACTGTCGATTGAAGATGATGTGGTCAATTTCATTGTGGAACTGTCCGCCAGGAGATTCCCATGTCCAACGTTTCGCTTCAGCCTTCTGAAACTGTGAGTTCCCATGAATAGTCTTGGTGGACATGATGAACTCAGATAGTCTCTCACCCTGTTCGTTCCATTCTAGGCCATGGGCCCCGATATGGAGTTCTTCAGCTGATCTTCTCGGTCCTATCTTGGCATTAAAATCACCGACTATGATCTTGTAGAAGGTGTGATCTTTTTTTATAGAACTCCTCCAATTCCATGTAGAATTTCTCAATTTCATCTTCTTTGTATGTGGATGTTGGTGCATAGACAT